>PVJN01020726.1:0-35593 GCA_004026805.1 Lasiurus borealis | reverse complement strand
GGGGTAATAAAACATCCCCGGCTAGGAAAAAAGAGGCTGTTTTATTCTTTGAGCCGAGAAGTCAGTGGTTTCAGTCTCAAGGCTTGGCAGGATAATGTTGTTAGGCGCCATAAGGTAGATAAAAAATAACTCCAACTTGAACAGATAAGATGGATACGTGAAGGACAAAGAAAAAACACAGGATATGGGGGAGGGGATGTTTTCACAGAGAATAGAGGAAAGTTGGAAAATAAGGGGAAAGAAACAGGGAGGCACCACTGGGCTTTGGCCTTTGAAACTGGTACTATGTAGCAGAGTGACCAACAAGGAAAGCACAGGGATCCTAGATTAAGGGAGAGGATCTACAGGGTATATAACACCTGGAGGCAAAGAGAGAAGTGGCCATCCAGTTTCGGAGACCCATATGTCTCTCCTTACCGGGTTGGTGCTGGGGTGAGTGTGTGTAACCTGAGGTCCCCCCAGCCTAGTGTCAGGGTGGGGGCCACTGCCTGAAGTCCCCTGTCAAACCCCACCTGCTGGGGGGCATGACCTCGGGTCCCCTGGTCTGGTGCCAAGGCAGGATGTGGAGCCTGAGGTCCCCTAGCCTGATGCCAAGGTGGGGGGCATGGCCTGAGATCCCTTTTCAAGCCCCACGGGGGTGGGGGAGGGCATACCCTCAGGTCCCTGCTGATTGCTTATTAAGGTTCCTTAAGGGAACTTGGCCTCAGCTGTGGGTGCAGCCATCTTTGTGAGGGAGTGATGGTCAATTAGCATATTCCCTCTTTATTAGGTAGGATAGCATGGGTAGTATCACAATGTTTTCATTTAAACAGATAGTGAGCAAGCATGTATGAACATTTTATTAACTTCATTAATAAGGGAACCAATAGGAAAGAAAGAAGAGCCAATTCAAAAATGATTTGACAAACAAGGATTTATATAGTGAGGCAGAAAAAATATATATATCTAAGACTGCCAAGTTAGATATCTATAGAAAAATAAAATCATAATTGTTTGGGGCTTACTTTACTACCTGGCTATACAATCATAACAACTTATCCATATATAGGTTAAATTCTAATCTTCCAAAGTTCTAAACCAATTTTATTCTTAATAGTTGTGGATGATTATCAGACAAATAAACTGTGACAATAAGGCTACAATCAGATGAAAATGTGCCAAGGGAAAATCAAGCAGGCTTTTTGGAATGTGCTTTAGCATGATATTGAAATAGCAATGACCATTTTGTAATTTTTTCAAGTTTAGGGTAAAACTCTCATTCACTAGTGACAGTGAAGGTAGCAGAAGTTTGACAAAGTATAACTTCTATTTTAAAGGATTTCTCTTTCTGTTGTGTAGAGAAAGAGACAGCCGGATGCATCAGAACCACTAGGGTCCATTACATTGACTCTGATGAGAGGTGATGGGGACTTGGATTAAGATGGAGTCCATATAAATGGGAAAAATATCTAAGGATTCATAACATAATTCTGATGTTGAGTTATCAGAAAGTGCTGAGTGTGCTTTTACCAACCTACTAGAGGCCCGGTACATGAAATTTGTGCACAGGGGGAGGGGTGTCCTTCAGCCCAGCCTGCTCCCTCTCCATTCTGGGACCCATTGAAGGATATCCAACTGTCCATTTAGGCCCACTCCAGGTAGGATCAGGTCTAAACGGGCAGTCGGACATTCCTCTCACAATCCAGGACTGCTGGCTCCCAACTGCTCACCTGCCTACCTTACTGACTGTCTCTTTCTGACACCATCACATTTCCCTCTCTTCTAGATCACTATCTTACCTAATAATAGACAAATATGTAAATTGACCATACCTCCACAACACCCACCAGCCAATCAGGAGTGACTATGCAAATTAACCAAAAAAGGGTGGCAGGTTAATTTGCATATGCAGGCACAGAGCAAAGATTAAAGGTTCCACCCATGTGAAGACTGAAAACTGAAGAGTGAAGGCTCTACCTGTGGCTAGAGCCAAGGCTGAAGGCTGCCGGCTTGGCTCTGCTGTGGCCTGGGTCCTGGGTGCCAGAGGAAAACTGGTGCCAGTAGCCAGGGGTAGAAACACCAATTGCACGAATCTTCGTGCAACGGGCCTCTAGTCACCAGATATAAACTTGCTATTATTTCTACAGTCTTAAGTAAAAACTCACAACCCTCTTTCTTGTTCAACTTCAAGCTCATTTCTCCTCTTTTTACACCAAAATCCTAGACAGCGTTGTCATAGACTGCTTCTATATCCTCTTGCATCTACTAGTAAATAAAGCTTATGATCCAACCACTCCAATAAAATTATTTTTTGTCAAGATCAAAAATAAGTGAGTTGGATAGAAATAAATTGAAACCCACTATTTATTTATAAAGCTTCATCTTATTTGATTGATCGGCAGCATATGACTAAGTTGTTTATAAATATTTTCCTCTTTGATATACTTTCTTCATGTAGTTTCCAGAAAACCATAACCTCATATTCCTCCCCACCTCTGGTTACTCTTTCTTAGTCCCCTTTTTGAGTTCTTTATCTTCCAGATCTCTAAATAGTAGAGTGTGTCTCAGTGCTCTCGAAGAGTCTATTAACACTCATGTGTTTGGTAGTTTCTTTGCTTCTTGCTTAAATGTCATCTATATGCTGATAACTTTGAAATTTGTGTCTTAAGCCTAAATCCCTCTCTTGAACTTTAGTCTTATATATACAAAAGTGTAGTTACAAAAAGAAGGACCTATGTAATACCTTCAACAATAAAGATTTTTAAAAAAAGTGTAGTTACAGCTCAACTGGAATGTCTAATAGTAATCTACCTAATTAAAGAGTAACATGCTAATTGACCATACCTTCGTGATGCCCACCAGCCAATCAGGAGTGAGTATGCCAGTTAAGCCAATGACACAGGCGTTTGACAAAACCCCAGCTACTCTGGGTCTCTGCGCAGCATGGGAAGGAGGAAAGGTGGCTCCAGGCTGGAGCGGAAAGGCGGCTTCAGTCAAAGAGAAGGCACTGCTGGCAGCCAGGGAAGGAAGCCCCATTCTTGCATGAATCTTTGTGCATCGGGCCTCTAGTAATAGATAACAGTAATGACAATATAAAAATAACAAAAAATAATATTTCTATGGTATTTATTATTTGCCAGACCATATTGTATGCATTTTTAATTTAACTCACTTAATGCTCACAACAACTCTATGAACTATTGTAGTCTAAACACTGACAGTTGTTTTTTTTTTTTTCTTTTATGTTCCAAGTGTCTGACTCAAGCTTTGATTGTCCAGGAGGCATGCACTTCAAAGAGGCATCCACTTCAAAGATTTCTATCTCAAATAAACACATTGCAAGCCACAGGACTAGGTGAAGAACCACCCTTACCCAGCCTCCTTGTTTTAAAGATCTTGGTTGATTTCTATAGCTAATAATTTTGGTGGCTTGGTTTTATTTTGTTTTCTGTGCTTTAAATTCTTCTTGCTCTTTTATTTTATTAAATATATTTTTTATTGATTTCAGAGAGAGAGAGAGAGAGAGAGAGAGAGAGAGAGAGAGAGAGAGAGAGAGAAAAGAGAGAAGAGAGAGAGAATATAGCATTAGCTGCCTCCTACATGGCCCCTACTGGGGATTGAGTCTGGCAAGAGCCCTGACCTGGAATGGAACTGTAACCTCCTGGTTTATGGGTCTACTGATGCTCAGCCACTGAGGTACATCAGCCAGGCTCTTGTATTTTAAACCCAACAATACAGAGTGAGCCCAAGAAACTCTAGGCCCCCACCAGTAACCCCACTAAAAGTAGATCCCCAGCTAAACTTCTTCTCCCCTACCCTGCTATACACACATGGACCTCATTGTGTGGCCTCATGTAACTTCCAGGACTTATACGTAAGAAATGTGTATCTTTTCAAAGTTTCCTGGTGGTTATTGCTGAGGACGTTTTGCAACCATAAGAACAAGGGCTGCCCTAGCCAATTTGGTCCAGTGTATAGAGCATTGGCCTGTGGACTCAAGGGTCCTGGGTTCGATTTCAGTCAAGGGCACATGCCTGGGTTGCAGGCGCTGTCCCAAGTAGGGGGCATGCAGGAGGTAGCCAATCAGTGTTTCCCTCACATTATTGATGTTCCTATCTCTCTCCCTCTCCCTTCTTCTCTGAAATCAATAAAAATATATTTTAAAAAAAGAACAAGGGCTGGTCTAGGAACAACATCGGTTACTGATAGACTGAGATTGGGACAAAACAATTATGTTCTACTAGAGGCCTGGTGCACAAAATTCATGCACAGGGTTGGGGGATGTCCCTCAGCTCAGCCTGCACCCTCTCCAATCTAGGACCCCTCAGAGGATCAGGCTTAAACCAGCAGTCGGACATCCCTCTCACAATCCAGGCTGCTGGCTCCTAACTGCAAGCCTGCCTGCCTGCATGCATGCCCTGAACTGCTCCTGCCTGCCAACCTGATTGCCCCCTAACCACTGCCCTGCCAGCCTGATTGACACCTAACTGCTTCCCTGAGACCCAATCACCCTCAACTGCCCTCCCCTGCCAGCCTGATGGCCCCCAACTGCCTTACCCTCCAGGCCCAATTGCCCCTAACTTCCCTCCCCTGCTGGCCTGATCACTCATAACTGCCTTTTCCTGCATGCCACCTTGTGGCAGCCATCTTGTGATGATATGAGGGGAGCCATTTTGTGAGGATGTGAGGGCATTGTGCGAGGGCTCGAGAGCCACCTAGGCTTTTATTAGTATAGATTATCAATCCCTATTCTAAATTGAGGAAACAGAGACGTAGACAGATTAAGTAATTTGCTCAGGTCACACAGTTGCTGAGTGGTGAAGTGAGAATTTGCATTCAGTTAGCTTGGCTCCAGAACCTGTTTTTGTAACCATTATGCCATCACTATCAGTAATTAATAAGCATCTCAAACTTATCATGTCTCAAATTGAGCTCCTGTTTTCCTGCCCTCAAACTTGTTCTTCCAGAGTTTTACTCGGGTCAGAAAATGGTAACTCCAGTTGCTTAGGGCAAAAATGTTGATGTCCTCCATAACGTCCTGACACCTTGTAACTGGGCAATCAATGGGTCCTGGCTGCCTGTCACTACCTGAGCCAATTCAGCAGAGACAGAGTTGAATCACACATGAGCATTTATTCCAATACGGCTGGCAGTATGGGAGAGCAGCAGGTCATCCACAAAAATCTGTTCTGCTTTCCAACATAAGCCAGCTGCTTATATTGGATAGAAGGACAAAGATTACATGGGGGTAGACAAAAGGGTGTGCCAAATGAGCAGTTTACAGGTAAGTCAGACTGGATATTTGCAAAGGCCTGGGGGGTGTGCAAAGGCTGGGTGTCTTCAAAGCACGGATATATGCAAAGAGATGAGGTCTCTGGTTTCTGCAACAAGGTTGTTAATCTTTCCATGATAACAGGCAGCTCATTGAGGTGGGGGATAGGCTGCATCTCTAGGTGAGCTCCCGGGTCCTGTGTGTAACTCCCAGCCAGGTTAGAATGTGCCTTCTTTAATCAGAATAAAACAATCACAGCTAACAGAGCATGATTAATATTTTTTTTATAATTATAACTGGAACCCAACTTTCTATTTCTGTCCCTATCAACCTCACACAACTCACATCTGTTTCATCAACAAATCCTGCTGGCTCTAACTTCAAAACATATTCAGAATCTACCTTCACCACAATCCCCATTGCTACTACTAGTATTCTGGTCAAAACATCATTATCATGGACTTTGTATACTGCAACAGCGTGTTCAGTGGACCCCTTGCTTCCATATTTGCATTCCCTGCCTCACACTCTGCAGTGGACCTCCCTATTACTCAGAGTAAAAGCTACATTCTTTATAATGGTCTATAAGGTTTTGGTCATTCATTCTGATCCAGCTGTACTGGCCTGTTAGCTCTTCCTGGAAAACATCGAGGCCTCTGTAATTGCTTTTCCATCTGCCTAGGATGCCCTTAGATATTTGCATGGCTAATTCCGTCACATCCTTTGCTCAAATGTCATTTCTTAGTAAGGTTTCCTTGGCTACCCTATCTAATTTAAAACTGCTGAACCACTCCACAAGCTCTCCCACATGCTTTATTTTTCCAGATTTTACATATTTATTTTGTTTATTGCCTAATCCTCTTGTAGAATGTAGGTTCTATGGCAGCAGGAATTTCTGGTGTTTTCTTTGCTCTGATAACCACAGTATGTAAAACAGTGTTTGGCACATATTGACACTCAACAAATATTTCTTTAAACATAAATGAATGGCCCGGCTGGCTAAGTGGTTAAGCAATGACCTGTGATTTAGGAGGTCACGGTTCAATTCCTGGTCAGGGTACATGCCTGGGTTGCAGGCTTGATCCCCAGAGTGGGGCATGCAGGGGTCAGCTGATCAATGATTCTCTCTCATCAATATTTTTATCTATCTCTCCCTCTACCTTCCTCTTTGAAATCAATAAAAATAAATAAATAAATAAATAATAACGAATTTAGAATAAATGAAAGAATGAAGCCAAATAACTAATTTTTATCAGTGGAAATTTCTGGCACACACACAAAAAAAATGGCTAAAGAGTAACTGCTACTTAAGATATATTTCTCTTAGAGAAAGAGATTTCCTTTCTCCCAGATTCTCCTCTCATTCCAGGCTTCTAATTCACCTTCCTATAGACATTCACTGACCTGAGACTCAACTCTTGAGACAAAGTGACCTCTCTACAGATTAAATTTGACTTACAAAACACTCACTGGAATATAAAGCATAGATATTCCAAAGCTCTGCAAAATTTTGCTTATAGTGAATTTCCCACCCAATATTCCTGTGGCTTCTAAATGGCCATACCAGAGACCTCAAATACTTATCAATGAGTTGTGTATACCTTACTGTCTGTAGAGAGCACCTGGGAAGGCACATGAGTATTTCTTTAATTATTGTCAGCTGAATCCAGTGGCATTGGCAGAGCCACATCCTGGAAACACATCTTGCCAGAAGCAGGAGTGTTGTCAGCCTGACCTTCAGCTGAGGTGCCACGGGGTGGGTTTCATTATCTAAATCCAGCCAAGCACCAGGAACAAATATGATTATCTGGGCCCACCCAGAAATGACAGTTACAAAGAACCCAGAAGAATGCATGTTATCTCCTTTATCTTGGGCTTTAGTAAGACCTCCTGTTTTTTGTTGTATAAAATAAAAGCACTGTGTTGGCTCTGGGTCCCTGTCTCTCCATCTGAGGACAGTGGTCCCAGCTTTTCCTACTGTATTTGTGTCTGTCTCTTTCAGCTTCTCAATCCCTCATCACCCCTACTCAGGAACCAGACCACTCCCTAGCCATGCTGGACACAGAAAACAGAGTAATATTGATAGCTGTCATCTTTGTAAACTCACAGTTAACTAGCAGATAATACACTCTAAGGCAGAAGCTCCTTTACTCCAAAGTTTCAAGCCTATGACTTGTAAATATATTAACTAGAGGACAAAACCCTCATTAAACTTTAATTATAAACATTTGAGTACTGATTTCTTTTAAAAAGGTTCTAAAATATTGATCCCTTCATTCTAAGAAGAGATTTCCAGCTGAATCCCTTTCTGGCACTTGAGCTGCATGTGTATGGGAATTTTAATTGAACTCCATCAAAGACAGAGCCTTTATGTAAAGAATTAACAGTCTGTGCACACATCTTCATAAATCATTTGCTTAACAGTTCTTAATAAGGGCATTCAGTTATTTTTTGCCATCTACATCAGTGGACTTCGGTTTTACTTTTAAAATAAATACATACCACAGAGCACCTAGTTTAGGTAGAAGCTTGAATAATAGAAAATCTGTTGCAATTTTAAGACCAGTGCCTCTGAACATTTTATAGAAATCTCTTTATTAAAGTACTCTATTACCCTGTTATTTGGACTAGCATTTTGGTCTTACCTGAAGGATGCATAACTGACCCAGAAACCATTTTGTGATTATCAGACAGTGACTGCTGTAAAACAGTAAGTGAAGTATTTTTTTTTCTTAGTTCCAGGGCTATTAGCCTTAGACAGCTTAAGTATAGCAGTAACTGCTGATCCAGCTAGTAAAGTATGAAGGGAAATGAAGCTTATGGTCTCTGGGAGATTCTGACTCTTTCATTACTTGCCATTAGCAAAAGTAAGTTTTATTAAGTCCAAATTTATTTAGTCAATTTAGGGACTAATGGTGGGCTGTACAGTTGCTTCTAAGGTGTGCTTAGACTGGTCATTTATTTCAAAGTAAGTGGGGAGAACCAAGGGAGAAATCACACTCCAGGATTGTTTAATTCCATCTTTTGACCTTGGATAGACTGGGCATATTTTTTCGGGCACAGATAGATTTGTAATATTTTAACCCAAGAGGAAGGACCTAACACAAACTGTGATGGTATAGAACAAAATGAAGCCCAGAGAAATTAACCGACTTACACAATTAGTGAGATACATGGCTATGAGAGAACCAAGATCACCACACTCACAGTCTATCTAGTCTTCTTTTCATTAGTCAATTTATCAGAAGTATTGAATAACACATCAGTCATTGTGTTAGGTACATTATGGATACAAAAAAAAAATGACCATGAAGTTTCCTGCCTTCTGGATGTTTCAAAAAGCAAAATGTGTTTTAATCATACTACCTCACTCAAAGATTACATGAAATATCTAGGTTGAAAGTTTAACAAAGAAGAGAGGCTGAGATTCTATCAAAATGCTTCTGGAAGTTCAGATTCAAAGCTATCTACCACCAAACCCACATAGAATTAACTGAGTTTTATTTTAAATAAAAAGATACAACTGGATTTGAAAAATATGTGTGACAAAAATGGAAAAGAAATATAAAGTGGGTGTATTAGTTTACTAGAGTGTCATAAAAAAGTATGACAAGCTAGGTAGCATAAAGAACATAACTTTATTTCATTATAGTTTTGGAGGCTAGAAGTTCAATATCAAGGGATCAGCAGAGTTGGTTTCTTCTGAAGGCCACTCTTCTTGGTTTATAAAGGGCCATCACCTTCCTATATCTTCATACAGTCTATCCTTGGTGCATGTCTTTGTACTAATCTTTTCTTATAAGGATGTCAGGCAATTGGATTGACCCCTATCCATATGACCTCATTTTACCTTAACTATCCCTTTCAAAGATACTATCTTTGCATATAGACTGAGATGCCTATGGTTTATAATTTCAACATATGAATTTGAGGGATATATAATTCAGTCCCATAATGGGTAAATAGGACCAAAATCACAGGACAAGAAATAGAAAGGTGAAATTTAAATAATAATAATAATAATAATAATAATAATAATAATAATTTTTAAAAAGAAAGAAATAGGAAGAGATGCATTGTACTCCTGTGAAGTGAAAGAAGCATCTAACTTGTGAGGATCAGAATTGGCTCATTGCTTGATGCTGAATCTGGGAGATATCCATTGATCCAAGAAAGGAGGATGTAAAAAATTATAGCTGGTACCCAACCAAAACCACAGATTCCGTTTGTGTTTAAAAGAAGAATTAAATTCAAGGAAAATAGGAAATGGGGATTCAGAACATTTCTTTCCAAAGCAGGGGAATATATATTCTTTTAAAGTGCACCTGGAACATTTTCTAGGATAGAACACATGTTACGACACAATACAAATCTCAATAAATTTAAGAAGATTGAAAACATATCAAGCTTCTTTTATGACCATACTGGTATGATACTAGACAACAATTACAAGAAATAAACTGAAAAACACCCAAAGACATGAAGGGAAAATTTTTGTTACTTTAAACAACGAATAGGTTAACGGTGAGATCAAGAAAGAAAACAACAACAACAAATGTAAACCAAGTGAATTCAGGAAATATAACAACCCAATGAAACAGAGTAGAGAGCCCAGAAATAACCCCATGTCTTCATGACCAATTAATATTTGAAAAATGAGACAAGAACATGCAATGGGGCAAAGATAGTCTATTCATAAAGTGGACCTGGAAAGTTTGGACAGATATGTGCGAAAAAGAAAAAGAAAAAGAAAGAAAGAAAGAAAGAAAGAAAGAAAGAAAGAAAGAAAGAAAGAAAGAAAGAAAGAAAGAAAGAAAGACAAGAAAGAAAGAAAGACAAGAAAGAAAGAAAGACAAGAAGGAAGGAAGGAAGGAAGGAAGGAAGGAAGGAAGGAAGGAAGGAAGGAAGGAAGGAAGGAAGGAAGGAAGGAAAGAAGGAAGGAAGGAAGGAAGGAAGAAAGAAACTAGACCATCTTCTTACATCATATAGAGAATAAACTCAAAGTAGATTAGAGACTTAAATGCTAGACTTGAAACCAAAAATTCTAGAAAAAAACATGGGCAGTAAAATCTTAGACATTTCTCATAATATTTTTTCTGATATATCACCTTGGACAAACAAACAAAGAAAAAATATTAAATGGGGCCACATTAAACTAAAAAGTTTTTGCACAGCAAAGGAAATTATCAACAAAATAAAAAGACAACCCACAAAGTGGGATAACATATTCATCAATGATATATCTGATAAGGGGTTGATATCCAAAATATATTAAGACCTTATACAACTCAACACCCAAAAACCAAATAATCCAATTTAAAAATGGGCAAAGGACATGAATAGAAACTTCTCCATAGAGGACATAAGATAGCCAATACACATAAAAAGATGCTCAATGCCACTAATCATCAGAAATGCAAATTAAAACCACAATGAGATATCACCTCACACTTGTTAGCATGGCTGTCATCAATAAATCAGCAAATCTCAAGTGCTAGTGAGGATGTGGAGAAGAGGGAACCCTTGGGCACTGTTGGTGGAATGCAGATTGGTGCAGCCATTGTGGAAAGCAGTATGGAATTACCTCCAAATATGAAAAATGGAACTGCCTTATGATCCAGTAGTTCCACTTCCGTGAATATATATGAAGAAACCTAAAACACTAACTGGAAAGCATATATGCACCCCAATGGCCATTGCAACATTATTAACAATAACAAACATTTGGAAGCAGCCTGAGTTCCTATCAGATAAGTGGAGAAAAACACTGTGTTACAGCCATTAAAAAGGAAATCTTAACTTTGTGACAGCATAGATGGGCTTCAAGAGCATTATGTTAAGTGAAATAAGTCAGTCAGAAGAAAGACAGGTACCATATAACTTCACTTATATGTGGCATATAATGAACAAAATAAGAGACAAAATGGAAAGACTGAGATACAGGGAACAGACTGACAGCGGTCAGATCAGAGGGGTATTGGGGGCCTACGTGAAAAAGTTAAAAGGATTAAGCAAAGAAAATAACTCATAAACACAGACAATAGTATGCTGATTACCAGAGAGAGAAGTGGATGGGGGGGGGGTTGAAGAGGGTTTAAGAGGGGATAAATGGTGATGGCCAACAGGGGAGGGCAGTTGGGAGTGAGACTTGACTTGGACTGGTGAACACAATACATAATGCACAGATGTGGTGTTATAGAATTGTACACGCAAAACATATAATTTTATTAACCAATGTAACCCCCAAAACTCAATAAATAAATAAATAAATAAATAAATAAATAAATAAATAAATAAATAGCAAAATAGAAAACAACAGAATGTTTGGAATAGTGATATAAAAACAGGACCACACAATTCTACCTCCGGTTGTGGGTTATGTTGTTGCTGAGGCACTGTTGGCCCCAAACTGGCTTACTGCACTATTGTGTTTGTGTTCCACACTCTGTGTGACAGCAACTTTGCAGAGTGCCCTCTCTCACTCCAGGACCCATTGAGGAATGTCGGGGAGCTGGTTTCAGCCCGATCCCCACAGACCAGGCCAAGGAACCCACCTGCCAGGGGAACGCTGCTCACTCCACAGGCACTGGGGAGGCACAGTGGAAAGTTGGCTCCAGGATGTGTCTGGCCCATTTCGCCCAGTCCCATCCTGCTGGCCACCTTCTAATTAATTTCCTTTCAATGTGCACAAATCCATGCAACGGGTCACTAGTACTGAAATAAATGAGCATGGCTCTGTGACAAAAAATCGTTACTTACAAAAATAGCCAGATTAAATTTTTCTACAGATATTAATTTGTCAAGTAACTTTTGTTTCAAGTAATAAAAAAAAACCTCAATAAATTTTAAAGAATTGATGTCTTACATGTCTTACATACTGTATCACCACAGGATATATATATATTTAGAAATCAGAAATTAATAGACTAAGCTTCATATTTGCTGAAAACCGGATTTGTAAACAAACAATATATGTGGCATTACTTAAATACCCCCATCACCACCCCCCCCCCACACACACACATCAGGCTCTGATTCCTTCACTAGTAAATTTTAAAAAGCATTTAAAGAAGGCATAATGTCATATTCATACAAATCGTTTCAAAAATAGAGGAGGAAAAAATACTTCTCAACTCATTTTATAAGACCAGCATATCTCTGATATCAAAATCTGTCAATAATATTATTAGAAAACTATAGACCAATATCTCTCAGGAAAACAGGCACAAATACAGGCATAGGCTGAAAAGCAATATCAACAAAGGGAAAAGGCCTATGGGGCAAACTTCAAAAGAAACCAGGCTTTTAGCATCTAAGACTCTTCTTCTAGTAAAGTCACACAGGATGTGCTTAATTCTTGCAGTGAGTTGTAAAAATATATATATATGTATGTATGTGAAATGTTTTCTATCAGAAAATCTCATCATAGACTCAATGCCAAGGATTTTTATCGGGGGATAATTATGTAGGCAATCTATTCCTAGCACATAGCAGATATCCAGTATAAGCATATTGTTTGTACATACAATTTAAGCACAGTGAGCCATTCTTATCAATTAGAGTGGAGAGAGCCTTCCAAAAATCCAAGTTCACAAACACTGGCTTATGGCCAACTATGCAAGCAAGTCTTTCTAATAATAGCAATCTCTGGACTACAATGTTAACTCTTTTCTGAAAAATGAACAGGTAAGTTTTATTCAATGTATAACTCAAGTTGGTTCAACAATTAAAAATCAACCAGAGAAATTATTCTTTTGTTACTGTTCAGCTCAATTACCACATATTCTTAATCATCATATATTATTTTTTAAATATTTTTATTGATTTCAGAGAGAGCAAAGGAGAGGGAGAGAGAAATAGAAACAGCAATGACAGGAGAGATTGATTGATCAGCTGCCTCTCGCACACTCCTTACTGGGGATTTAGCTAGCAACCTGGGCATTTGCCCTGACCAGGAATCTAATTGTGGTCTTCTATCTCAACCACGTAGCTACACTGGCCAGGCAATACTATGTAATCAAAGCCTAATATGCTAAGTGTCTGGTCAACTGGTGGGCCATTCAACCAATCAAAGTGTAATACGCTAATAATATGCTAAGGCTCCTCAACCACTTGCTATGACTTGCACTGATCACCAGAGGGAAGACAGTCAACTGGTCAACCAGTCGTTATGATGAGCACTGACCACCAGTGGGCAGATGCTCTGACCGGTAGCTTAGCTTGCTAGTGGGATCCGGCCAATCAGGACTGAGCAAGACAGGCCGGACACACCCTAGAGCCCTCCTGTCTTCCCTCCCCAGCTTGCCAACTTCCTGCGTCCCTCCCCAGCCCCGGGTGGGGTCCCTTGGCCTGGCCTATGCCCTCTCACAATCTGGGACCACTTGGGGGATGTTAGAAAGCTGGTTTTGGCCTGATCCTGCAGGACAGGCTGAGGGAGCCTATTGGCATATGAATTCGTGCACTGGGCCTTTGGTAATTATATATTCTTAATCATCATTTGTTTTATTTCATTTTATTTTCCCCACTTCTCTTGGATTATTAGTTTCTTTATTACTGGTTTCTAATAAATAATTTACAAGTAACAATATTAACCATCTGTCATGCATTGCAAATAAAATACAATGTTTTTTGTTACTATTTTACTGTGGTGTTTTTTGGTTATATAAAAGTTGTGTACTAAAATATGATCATGTTCTATTTTTAAGAAACCCACCAATGTAATTCACCATCTTAACAAAGTAAATAAAAAATTTATAACTTGGATATGGATATATTCAGTAAAAGTATTTGATAAATGTAACAGTCATTTACTATTTAAAAAACTCTTAAGCTGAACATAGATGGACACTTCCTCATCATTATAAAAGGCATCTATGAAAATTCATGACTAATATGACAATTGTGAAGTATTAAATATTTTTACATAAGGCTTTCAAAAAGGAAAGGGTTTAACTGGCGGTCCTAGCCAGTAAAATAAAATTAAATAAAGATCTATGTTTTGGGAATAGAAGTAAAACTATTAGTAGACAACACCATGGTCTACATAGAAAATTCTGAGTAATCTACAAAGCAACTTGCCAAATTTAAATTGGAATTAGAAAACTTATAGAACACAAAGGCAATATACACTAAGTGGCCAGATTATTATGATCTCTGAATGCATAATAATCTGGCCACTCAGTGTATATTCTATATAATAAAAGGGTAATATGAAAATTGTCCCCTTGACCAGGAGTTCAACCAGGAGGCAGGCTAGCCAATCTCCCATGTCCCTTCCCCCTGGCCAGGCTGGCCAGACCCAATCCATGCTCGAATTCATGCTCTAGGCCTCTAATACACATACACACACACACACACACACACACACACACACACACACGCACTGAGTGACCAGATTATTCTGCACTCAGAGATCATAATAATCTGGCTACTCAGTGGAAAAATGCTATTGTGAATCTACTAGCAAACAAAACTGCATAAACTTTTAAAATATTATCTCCTGTAGCATTCAAAACAGAAAATACTAAGAAATTAATGAAAAATGTGTAGAATTTCTACACTGAAAACTATAAAACATGAGAGAGGTGAGGAGAAACCAAGATGGCAGCATAAGTGAACACTTAAACTGCTGCCTAGCACAACAATTTCAAAACTACAACAAAGAGATAGAACAAACATCCAGAACCACAGGAAAACTGGCTGAGTGAAAATTCTACAACTAGAAGAAAAGAGAGGGGCTCACAGAGACCCAGAGGAGCTGTAAAAAGCTGAGGTAGTGTGGAGAGGACAGGTGGTGGAGTGCATGGCTGGCTTCCTCTTGCAAGAAGGAGACAGAAACTCCCAACTGCACTGAACCCCAGGTCCAGGCGAGACTCATATAGAGGAGTCTGGACTGTCATGAAAAGGGAGGAGTGCACGGAAACTTAGGGAAGCCATGGAAAGGCAAAGGTCTGGAGAGGATGGATTGCTGATTGTGCCACTGGCTTTCTCTAGTGGGAGGGAGACAGAACCTCCCAATTGCACTTAACTCCACTTTTGACTACACAGAACCCCAGTTTCAGGCAAGACACTGGGGATTCAGACTCATATGGGCCCCCAGATTGCACGGGAACTAGAAAAGCAGAGGTCTGGAAGTGCATGCATGCACACAGAGAGGGCTGCAGCGATTACCGAGGGACACTGAGACCCAGCAGCAGCTGAATGGAAACCAAGGCTGTCTCTGCTCAGCCCTGAGACTCCATCCCATCAAAGCTCAACAGAGAGGCTTTTGCAAATTTGCAAGTCTTGTATCATAAGGCTGACACCAGGACAGAAGTTCTCCCGAGGTAGTGAAAATGTGGAGACAAAAGAACAGATCACAAATGAAAGAAATGAAGGGAAAAAAATGACTGAATATAGAGTTCAAAACCAGTTATAATATTTTTCAAGAATTTCTTTTCTAGGAAATTTTCTAGGATAAATTTAGAGAGACCCAAGAGGAGATGAAAAAGGACCAACTAGATATGGAAAAGTACCAACTAGAAATTAAACATACACTGAAATAAAATATATATATTATACAAAGACCTAACAGCCGACTAGAAGAATGCAAGAATCAAGTCAAAGATTTGAAATACAAAGAAGCAGAAAACACTCCACTGGAAAAACAAAAAGAAAAAAGACTCCAAAAATGTGAAGATAGTGTAAGGAACCTCTGGGACAACTTCAAGCATACCAACATCAGAATTATTGGGGTGTCAGAAGAAGAGAGAGAACAAGATACTGAAAACCTATTTGTAGAAATAATGACTGAAAACTTCCCACATCTGGTGAAAGAAATAGACTTACAAGTCCAGGAAGCACACAGAACCCCAAATAAAAGGAAAAGAGGACAACACCAAGATACATTATAAGTAAAATACCAAGAGCAAAAGACAGGGAGAGAATATTAAAAGCAGCAAGAGAAAAACAGTTAATTACCTACAAGGGAGCACCCATAGGATTGTCAGCTGATTTCTCAACAGAAACTATGCAGGCCAGATGAGAGTGGCAAGAAATATTCAAAGATGAATAGCAAGAACCTACAACCAAGATTACCCTAACCACTAAAGCTATCATTCAGAATTGAAGGGCAGATAAAGAGCTTCACAGATAAGAAAAAGCTAAAGGAGTTCATCAACACTAAACCATATTATATGAAATGCTGAAAGGTAGTCTTTAAGAAGAGGAAGAAGAAGAAAAAGGTAAAGATAAAAATTACAAACAACAAATACATATCTATCAACAAGTGAATCTAAAAATCAAGTGAATTAAAAATCTGATGAACAGAATAAACTGGTGAATATAATAGAATCAGGGACATAGAAAGAGTGGACTGACAATTCTCAGGGGAAAGGGTGGGGTGTTTAGGGAGAGACTGGACAAAAATCATACACCTATGGATGAGGACAATGTGGGGGGAGGTAAGGGCAGAGGAAGGGGTGGGGACCAGGTAGAGGGGAGCTATTGGGGGGAAAAAGAGGAACAAATGTAATAATCTGAACAATAAAGATTTATTAAATTAAAAAAAAAAACATGAAAGAGTTGACCTCGGCAATGTGGTAGAATAGGAGATCCCTTATCCATATCAATAATTTGACAGCTATCAATGGACAAAAGTGCCTTTCTGGGAGCTCTGGGATTCAGGTAGTAGACTGTGAGACCCCAGTGGAGCCCCAAACCAAGAAAAGCCATTTTGTAAAGGCTGACAGATTCCCTGACTATGGTCATGGTAACATCCTTGTAACCCTCTAGACTTGGCTACAGCTTCATTTGTCCTTGATCCTGCCATTAGCACCATGTGCCTTGAGTAACAAGCCCGCTGATTTCACCCAAAAGCAAATTCTGAGATGATCCGGTTAGTTGGCCCCAGCCCTCTCAACCATGGTTGAAGCAGTCCTATCAACCTGAAAAAATACATGCTCATCCGTGCCCTGAAGGTCAACCTACTGACCTTGGTCTGTCTGCCAAGCTCTGTGTTTTGGCTCTAGTCAGCTCAGCTGCATGCAGTCCAAGGGAAAACTTGTTTGCCCAGGAACCCAGCATGACTCATACCCATCCATTCCCGAAAATAGAGATCTGCTGACCTCACTCTCTATTTTGAATTCTAAAGCAGCCTGTGTCTGCAGGAGGTATCACACTTGCTGATTTCAAACCTTATTTAAAAGTTATAGGAATCTGCCTTTCCAAATGTTGAGAGTAAGCAGAATTTGGTTTGATTCCAGGGAGGGTAAAATAATCAGGACTTTTTATCCTTTCCCATCCCTAGAATACAATGTCTATTATACATATATGGTACAGCAAACCTATCTAGATAATGTGAATATGCTAAACTTCCTAATTTCAGAATATTTACTATACTAAAATTATTGGCTCATGGAGAATTAAGCTTCAGCTGTTGTTGTTTTGATGCTTCTGTAAATTACTGCTCTCCTCCCCTCCCTTTTTTCCTTCCCTCCTTCCTTTTTTAAATGGGCAGGGGTGCTGGTTAAGATTAAAAGTAGAAATGTGTATTAATATCACTTATTAATAAAACTAGTTCTAAAAAAAATCAAAGGAATAAAAACCATGTGATTTTGGTGTAAAAAAACAGACATGTAGACCAACACAGAATTGAGAGCCCAGAAATAAAAACACACACATGCAGTTAAGTATTAGCCTTTCACAAGTGAGACCCCTAAGAGTATCTGATGGGAAAAGGATAGTTTTTCTAATGAATGGTAATGGGAAAACTGGGTATCCATATATATAAAAATTAAGTTAAACCTTTATATTATACCATACACAAAAATCAAATTGAAACTAATTAGAGACTTAAATGTAAGACCTAAAACCATATAATTCCTATTTTTCCACCTTTGAAGTGGAAAAAATATTTTCAAACCATATATCTGATGATGTGTTAATATCCAGAAAATATCAGAAACTCACATAACTCAAAAGCAATAATAACAATAATGCAATATTTTAAAATGACAAAAGATCTGAATAAAATTTTTTTCAAGAACACTTACAAATGGACAAGAGGTACACAGATAGGTATTCAATATTCTTATTCATCAGGAAAATGCATATCAAAATCATAGTGAAATATCACCTCACACCTGTTAGGATGGCTGTTATCAAAATGGCAAAAAATGGCACGTGTGGCTGAGGATATTAAAAAAGGAAGTCTTGTACATTGTTGGTGGGAGTATAAATAGGTACAGACATTATGGCAAACACTATGGAGGTTCCTCAAAAAATTAAAAACAGAATTACCTCATCTGGCATCCTACTTATGGGTACATACCCAAAAGAAATAAAGTCCATATTTCAAAGAAATATTATACCCGGGAATTGATTCAGTGTGATGAGTAATATAATAATATAATAATAATATAATTAATTATAATTATAATATATAATAATGTAAGTATATTATAATTATAATATGAGTAATATAATAATACAATATTATACCCCCATCTTCATTGCAGCATCATTCGCAATAACTAATCTTTGGAAACAACCTGACAGTCCTTCAATAGATTTATAGAATAAATTAGAGGTCCAGTGAACAAAATTCGTTCACTCGGGGTGGGGGGATCCTTCAGTCCAGCCTGCACCCTTTCGCAGTCTGGTATCCTTCGGGGGATGTTTGACTGATAGCGTAGGCCCACTCCCCTTGGACATCCTTAGCGTTGCCCACCAGGGAGTATACTGACCACCAAGGGCAGCTCCTGCATTAAGTCTGCCCCCTGGTGGTCAGTGTGTGTCATAGCAACTGGTCGGTCCACCATTTGGTCGATTTTCATATTACCCTTTTATTATATAGGATAGATGATTAAAATTTTATGCATATAAAACATGTATGTTAAAATTTATATTTTATACTTTAATAATTATATTAATAATAATGATGATAATAAAAATAATTATTATACTAGAGGCCTGGTGCATGAAATTCGTGCACAGGTAGGGTCCCTAGGCCTGGCTGGCAATCAGGGTCAATCAGATTCTTGCCTCCCTGCCTCCCCACCTTCTCCTACCCTCATGACCTGCCCATGGGCCACCACCATGCTATCTCCTTCCACATCCCCATCTCCCCGCCTTCTCCTTCCCTTGCTTCCTCAGTGCCTCGCTGCTGCTGCTGGTCAACTGCCATGTTCCATGCCGCCCCCTGGTGTTCAGTGCATGTCATAGTGCGCAATCGAACTCTTGGTCTCCTGGCCAAAGTCCCAAGGGGACACTTTGCATATTAGCCTTTTAGATAGATAGATAATAGATAGATAGATGATAGATAGATTATCCCAAGGTTTCAGGCAAAGGCTCACAGCACCAATTAAGGCATAGTCATTTATATTCCTGAGACAAATTCACATTGAAGGCATAATTATTCCTCAGGCTTTCCATGATGATCATTTCACTCCACACTAAGACCATAATAGTTTTGCTAATTCAGGTTGAAATAACCTAGGCCTAGCAATCACAGAGACATTGGTTTAAATCTCATCTCCAACACTTCCTAGTTGTGTGAGATTGTATAAGTCACTTACCTACTCAGATCCCAGATTTCTTATTGCTTTAATATCTACCTCAAAGGAATATAAGGGATCAAAAGAGAAACTTTACTCAAAAGGGCCTAGTGCACTATCCAGTATGTAATACACACTCAATAAAAGTTCCCACAATAATAGTTCTGGGAGAAAACATGAGTAAGACTTGATCCCTTCCTTTAAGAACTTCATGTCAGTGGAAGTAAATCATTACAACTCAATATGATAAGAGTAACTGAATATGCAAAATTCTAGAGGATCACAAATGACATATTGATTAATAAATGGTAAGGACACATGAAAGAAGAGATATTTTAAATGGATGACAAAATATGAAATGTTAGCAAATAAATACTAAGGTTGGTTGGTTAGAAATTGGGGGTCATACATTTCAAGAGTTATATCCAGAAACATACATATGCCAAAGTATGGCACATCTAAGGAAAGGTAAATCATTTGATATGATTTAGTGTAGTAGGTGGTGAAAATTGGGTAGGGAAGCAGACTAGCATATTTTGCATCATAAATGGTCTTGTAGCTTGGCTAAATGTTTTTAATTAGAAACTATCATAATTAGATTTGTGTTCTACTGTGTAAACTCTTACAACTATGTAGAAGACTAACTAGAGGAGAGAGCTATCAGAAGTATGGAAATAAATCAGTTTGGGATACAGTGCATTAATAAGAGCTATAAATTATAAGATCTGAATTAATGTGGTAACAAAAAGAGTAGAGCTGGAAACAGATTCAGGAGCTAGTAACACAGAATTAGGCAATTGTGCTAGAATAGAATAAAGGTCCCCGAAAGATGTCTTAAGCCACAGAACCTGTGAATTTATTACCTTAAATCGCACAAGAGAATCAAGGTTGCCAGTGGAATGAAGGTTTCAAATCAGTTGAACTTAAAATATGGAATTATCCTGGATTATCTTGGTAGGATAAATATAATCACAAGGGTCTTAAAAAGTGGAAGTGAAAACCAGAGAGTCAAAGTTAGAGGGATATGTGGTTTGGATAAATGTCAGAGTTATGCAATATTAGAAATACTACACCAGTTATTGCTCTTGATTTGAAGACAAAAGGAGGTCACAAGCCAAAGAACATTGTCAGCATCTAGAAACTGGAAAAGGCAAGAAAACAGACTCACCCTTAGAGCCTCTAGAAAGAAACACAGCCCTGCCAAAACTTTGATTTTGACTCAGTAAGGCCCATTTTGGACTTTTAAACTCCAGAACTATAAGGTAGTACATTTGTGTTGTTTAAACTACTATATTTGTGTCGATATGGTAAAATAGCAACAGAAAACTAATAGAGTGAGCACCTAATTGTGAGTGGAATGAAAGGGACTGAGGATCAATTCTGAGTTTCTAACTTGGGTGATAAGATGTTGCTCTTAATAAAGATAGAAAATATAGAAAGGTAATAAGAGTTGGAGAAGACTATGAATTTGATTGAGGATATATTGAGAAATACTCATATAATGTACTGGACTATTTTTCTAAAGGGTAAGTGATGCATAATAAAGATCATAGAAAAGTAAAATTGCTGGAGGTACATATGGTGCATTGATATTATATAAATGATATAAAAAATCAGAAGGGATATTACAGAGAAAAAGAAGATAATGTGAGAAGAGAACCAGTGATGGAATATGAACAACATAATATTTAAGTTAGGTGTATGAAGGAGTTTATTTTTAAAAAAGAAAAAAAATGAAAGATGGGCAAGAATAAGGAGATAGTGTTACAAGAACATAAGTTAAAGAGGGTTTCAAAGAAAAGTGAGCAAGGAATCCACAGGATACAGAGATAGCCAATAACAGAAGAGACTGAAAATTGTCCACCTCTAGTAAAATGTAACACTGTAATCCTAAGAGAGAAATTATGAATACCAACATTCTGAATCAATCTGCTGACCCAGTGTTCCCCAAAATGCTTAAAGTTTAAGCCCAGCAATGGGACAACTAGATTTTGGACTAATATGTTTATATACTTAGAGAATATATCTGATTATTGAAAAGATTACATGTGATATATCAGATTTTATTCTAAACTTCCACTTAAAAAAAAGACCCTAAGCAAAATTTTATGGTTTATTCCTAAACTATATCATCTTACATATGTCCTTCACTTGGAAAATATATTAGATGGATATATCATACATTAACCCAATGTAATAATTTATATTTACTTATTATAATCAAACTAGAGGTCTGGTGCATGAATTCATGCACTGGTGGGGTCCCTTGGCCTGGTCAGTGATTGAGGCAATCAGGGCCAATTTTTCTATAAGACCCAACCTGTTGTTTTTCAACATTGTTTTTTCATTCTGTACTCATAGCTTACTCATCACACTGAATCAGTAAACTAAAATCTGAAATACTTTTATGTCAGGTATATAAAAAAATTACCAGTATAATTGGTTAACCTAAGCCATCAACTGAATAAAGACCTGCACAGAAGATAATTCTCATGTTGCTCCTGGATTAGTGTACCATACAGAATTGAATGGCCCATGTGGCTCAGCCCTTCAGGGTAGACCCAGGAACCAAGAGGTCGCCAGTTCAATTTCCAGTCAGGGACAGCAGGAGGCAGCAGGTCAATGATGTTCCTCTCTCATAGAAGTTTCTGCCTCACTATTCCTCTCCCTTCATCTCTCCATCTCTCTCTAAAAATCAATAAAAATATTTTTTTAGAAAAGGAAAAATTAAAAGGACAATGATTCACCATGTTGACATGACATTTGCTTAGTAAACTGCCCTTATATTCCCAGGTTTGTAATAGGCAATCCTGTGATGAAAGTTATACATAGATAGATAAATAGATAGATAGATAGATAGATAGATAGATAGATATAGATATAGATAATGGCCTATATATTAGATTAATTCACAATAACTGAAATTTTAAAAATAAAACATTTAAGGCTTAATTGTATTAATTTCAGGACCAATGTATTTATATAGCATCTGCTTTCTATACATGGGAAGAAAAGCAAATAAAATTTAATAGCATTTAAAAGCTTTTTCACATGGAAAGAATAATCCAATTATTAAACACTATGGGACAAAAAGTTCAATTTAAAATAATAAAAATATAGTTGTGGTTATAGCCACACACTAAATGAACATAAGCCAAATAAATTGCTCATGTCAAATATTATTTATTTAAAAGTTTTGTCTAAAATAATAACATTTTGGGAAGCTTCTAATTGGTAGGATTTTTAAAAAGTGTGACAACTGAAAACAATAGAACTAAAACTTTTCAGATCTATATGGTAGCAACCAAACAAGAAAAAGGAAAAATACTTTAATCTTTATTGGATGTTAACATGGCAAAATCAGTTTAAGAAAAGGTATATCTGAAGCAATTATTTAGAATGCTTACAGAGATAGTGACAGAGTGAGGCAACATAGGAAAGGGTAGCTGAGAGACATGGAGAACAAATGAAAATTTCTAACATTTATCCAATAATACTTCCAGAAGGAGAAAAATTAAGACTGGGGTGATAATTAAAAAGCTATTTGACAAAATAGTAATTCAGTATTTTCATAAAGAATAAATAATAGGAATCCTTATATTCAAATTGCCAAATCTCAAGTATCATACCTTAAAATAGATCCAAATCTATAAATTATTTTAGTGAAATGGAAGGACACATAAATCAAAGAGATCTTAAAAGCAACCAGATATATTAATATATAAAAGGACACAATTTAGCATGTCAGTTGATTTTACAGAACAACATAAGCTGGAAGACAATTGAAGAAATTCTTTAAAGTACAATGTAAATGGATCTAAAATACATTGATTTGAATAATGACCACAAATTTTTATCCCTCCTTATATCAGCACTCTCTGGTAGTGGCCTCCAACACTGATTCTGTATACCTTGTGTGATAGGATTTGGCAAAGGAGTAGGAGCAAACTTGATATAAGCAGATAATTGATAAAGAATTTAGAGGTCACCCTGTCTGGTTTAACTCGGTGGTTAGAGCATTAACCTTCAGACTGAAGGTTCCATTCCCAGTCAAGGGCAGTACCTCAGTTGCAGGTTCCTAGCCCCAGTGTGGACATGTTCAAGAGACAGCCAGTCAATGTGTCTCTCTTACATGGATATTTTTCTATCTCCCCCACTCCACCCCCTCTTCCACTCTCTCTAGAAATCAATGGAAAAAAAATATCCTTGGGTGAGGATTTGAAAAAAAATTACATATTTCTTTCTTCTCTCTCTCTTTCTGACAGCATCAACAACATTCTCCATGAGAAGGTGTCTGACATGGACTGCCATAGAATGACATAGAACAGAACCTGTCATCCTAGTGGATTTATCCTAGATCAGCCAAGAACAATCCAATCACAAGGGATAAAAAAGCCTAAGTGCAAAAGAGAGAAAGATAGCAAAAAAAAAAAAAAAAATCATCCAAGATAATTTAAACTCAGTAAGTGACATGAGCAATAGCAAATGGCTATTTTTTAGACTGTCATGTTCTGAGATGGCTTATTAAGCACTATATTTGTTTCACTAGACAATTGATACAGAAATTGGTACCAAAGTGATATATTGTTGATGTTTTAAAAACTTAAAATAAGGAGCTATCAGTGGAAACAGCAGAGTTATGATCTCTAAAATTTATGTCCTCCATAAAAGTAAGAACATTGCTGACAAATTATCAAAATCAATGTTTTCAGAACTATGGAAATTAATCAAAGGCTTATGGTAATTGAAGGAGCATTTTTTGAGGGAAAACAATGAAATTATGTAACTAACAGTAAGCTTGGGTTGCATTATAACTTTTTTATCACCACCTCTGCTCCAGTTCCATGAAAAATAATAGTCCATAATCACAATGAAAACAAGCATTTTAAGAGTCACTTCAGAAGACAGAACAGAGTTAGAGATCTGTTATGGACTGAAGGCTTATATACATTCATAATTCATACATGGAAGTCCAAATTACCACTTGGCTACATTTGAACATAGAACCTTTTTAAAAGGTAATTAAGCCCTGGTTGGAGCATCAGCCAGCACACCTAAGGGCCGTGGGTTTGATTCCAGCGTGGGTGGAAGGCAACCAATCGATGTGTCTCTTTCACATCTCTCTCTCTCAATCTCTCTCTCTCTCTCTCACTCTCACTCTCACTCTCTCTCTCACTCTCTCTCAAAATCAATGGAAAAATATCCATGGTGAGGATTAACAACAACAAAAAAGGTAATTAAGGTTAAATGAAGTTATAAGGATGAGGCCCTGATATAATAGGATCTGAGTCCTTATGAAAAGACGTATCAGAGAGTTCGCTCTGTCTTACTCTCCACAGGAACACAGAGGAAAGACCACATAAGGGAATAACAGCAAGAAAGTGGCCATCTGCAAGCCAAGAAGAGAGTTGGTCACTGGAAGTCAACTTTGCAGTCCTTGATCATGGACTTCAAGCCTCCAAAACTATTATAAAATAAATTTCTATAGTTTAAGGCATCTAGTCTACAGTATTTTGCTATATCAACCGTGGCAGATAATATAAGATCCTCCAAAGGCTCTTGTCAGAGAATTGTCCTTAATTGACATCTGGTATTTCCATGTAAGACGTCATTCCAAGGATGTCTTTATTTAACCTGACTAAAATATCACCCAGAGAAAACAGCCTTTTCCCCAAGGGTATCGTTAAAACACTTTTTGGGGGGATGTAATGAAATCTATGACACTTCTTCCAGTAAAAATACATATACCCTTTTCGGCAGCATGGATAGACCTGGAGAGTATTATGCTAAGTGAAATAAGCCAGTCAGAGAAAGATAAGTACCATACTATTCCATTCATATATGGAATATAAAGAACAAAATGAACTACCTAGCAAAACAGAGACAGATGCATGACAGAGAGCAGACTGACAGCTATCTGGGGTAGGGGGCTGTGTGAGGGGCTCTGAGGGTGGTGGAGAGATTGAGCAAAAAGAGAAAAAAAAATGAGAAAAAACTCATGGGCATGAACAACAATATGGTGATTGCCAGAGGGAGGGTGGGGGGTGGAAGAGGATATAGGGAGATAGACGGTCATAGATGGACAGAGACTTGAGTTGGGGTGATAAACACACAGTACAGTGTACAAAGGATGTGTTACAGAATTGTGTACCCGAGGCCTGTGTAATTTTGTCCACCAGTGTTACTGCAGTAAATTCAATAAAAAAGGGAAAATATAATTAAAAATACATATAACATGCATGTATAGTTTGCTTAGTAACTCAGAATATGCTTCATTAAAAGCTGTTGGTATAGAAGGATGACTAGAAATATTTTAGGCCTACTAAAAAAGAAAGAGAGCCCAGAGGAAATGGTGTGTGCAAAAGCCTGTACACATAAAAACAAAACAAAACAAAACAAAAAAGGTGTGTTACTACAGTGGGGAGGCATAATTCAACGTGAGTGGAGCATAAGCTGGAAAGGGAATCAGGCATGGCATAAGATGAAAATAGAAAATAAGAAAATAAACAGGGATAAAGCATAAAGTATCTCATATGTCAGTCATACACTTTGTTTGCTCAGAGATTAGACCATAATTGATAGAGATTACACTTGGTATGTCAATCCTCTCTCTTAACTGTTTAAAAACTGTAACTGGAACAGCTACCGCCCACTGGAAGACTAATTGTTATTCTATGAGTGTGGAGACTCACTGACATTCACTGTAGGTGTTGAACCGGCAGTACTCACATCTCAATCTTTAGAGCTTTATGAGAGAGAGAAAAAAAAGACGTGTTGGAATAAAAGCAAAATCCCCTGAATATTAATTATTTTACTCCTTAACACACAGAAGAGTATCAATAAGCTGCAATGGTTCTCAGCACTGACAACAAATTAGATTAACCTGGGTAACTTTCAAAAAGCAGACTATGCTTGAGATCCACTCAGACCAATTAAAATAGAATATATTAGAGTGGAGCCTGGACATCAAATTTTTGAAATCTCTCCATATAACTTTAATTTCCAGCTAGAATGGCGAACTATGTTAAGAAAAATACCCTGCAAAAGTAAATTCCCACCTACTAATTTGTCTTAATTTTATGATAGTGTTTTCATGCAACATTGTATAGCTTAAAATATTTTTTTAAATTTTTTAAAATATAGTTTTATTGATTTCAGAGAGGAAAGGAGAAAAAGAGAGAAAAAGATAAATATATCAATAATGAGGGAGAATCATTGATTGGCTGCATCCTGCATGCCGCACACTGGGAATGGAGCCCACAACCTGGACATGTACCCTGACCAAGAATTCAAACTGCAACCTTCTGGTTCATAGATCAACCACTGAGCCGCACCAGCCAGACTTAAACATAAATTTTAAAGACATTTCAAATGTATATGCTGGGCCATTTGAATTCCTTCGCTAAGCTACCAAGAATGTCACCTGAGACACTACGAGGGCAGTGAAGGGGGTCTGAAACAGTATGCTTGGGGGTGAATATCAGGACTTGCAGGCAGCCAATCTGTGCTGGAAATGTTCAGAGTGAGCTTTTCCACATTTTAGAGTTTCATCTCCTGAGTGCATTGCCTGAGGCTATTGTTCTCTTTATCTCTTGCAGATCTGTCTTGCAGAAAGGCTACATGCTAGGTGTCTTGTGATTAATTGGATGGCCTTTTATTTGGCCTGTTTGTGAGGAGAAGATTTTTGCCATTTTGGCTCAGGAAGCCACAGGGATAAGCTGTGCTAAAATATTTAACATTATCATAGAAAAGAAGCCATGCGTTGCCTTAAACAAAATATGCAACAGCCAACATTTTAATTTTAGTTATGTCCAAAAATCATATGGGTCAACCATCAGTTATTTCTTACATTCTGTACTGTTTTGTCCTGAATATAGAACTGCAAGAGAGGGTCATACGATGATTTATAAAACAAATGTTTATAGGCCTTACTATATATCAAGAGCTATGCCAAGTGATGAGATTAGGGGAAAACATCTATCTATACTCAAGATGCTCTCATTCTACTAAAATAGCGTAATAACTTCACACTGAGTCATAAAAATTCCATAAGAAAGGTACATTAAAAAAAAAGGTGAAGCCAGCAAATTAGATTACTTTGCTGAGAGAGTAATCACTTAGAGCTGAGAGAGATTAGACCCAGGTCTTTAAGGGCTGTAAATGCCAGGATAGGAAGTTATGGTCTAAACAAGCGATTTTCAACCTTTTTAATGCTGTGACCCTTTAATACAGCTCCTCATGTTGTGGTGACCCCCAACCATAAAATTCTTTTAGTTTCTACTTTATAACTGTAATTTCGCTACTGTTAATGAACCATAATGTAAATATCTGTGATTTCTGATGGTCTTAGGCTCTATAGCAGTGGTTCTCAACCCATAGGTTGAGAATTGTTAGCAGGGTTGCCTAAGACCAGTGGTCGGAAAACCTGCTCAGGAGCCATATGCGGCTCTTTGGTCCCTTGAGTGTGGCTCTTCCACAAAATACCACGGCCTGGGTGAGTCTATTTTGAGGAAGTGGTGTTAGAAGAAGTTTAAGTTTAAAAAATTTGCCTCTCAAAAGAAATTTCAATCATTGTACTGTTGATATTTTGCCGATCACTGCCTAAGACTATTGGAGTCTAAACAAAGGAGAGCCATTTTTTATATGAAAATAATAAGGTCTGAGTGAAAATTATAAGTCTAAGTGCAATATATAGATAGGTTGGGTTGAAGATTGGCAAGAAAAGAGGAAAGATGACCAGAGGTTTTGTTAAGTGATTAAAGTGAGAGGTAATGGTGACTTGGCCAAAGGAATTGAAAGTTAGGATTGAAAGAAAGAGACACGCTAGAAGCATTGCAGGGATAAAGTATAATGGACTTAGTATGAATTTTCAAGTTGAGGCTACTATACAGATTGTGGGATTATTAGCATTCTCCTATCCATCAAATCATTCAACAATTTATTAAATAACTTATACATCAAGCACTGTGCTGGGTTCTAGAGGTGCAGCAATGAATATAGCAATGAATGACTCTTGCCTTCACATAGCTCATGTACTGGGACATACATACAATAAATAAAAGACATAATTAACAATTATAAGTGATATGAAGGAATTTGGGGATGCTCTAAGAGAACACAGGTAGTAGTGATAACTGGGGTGATGGACAGAACCACTTTATACTGGACATTAGGTGAATATCTATCTAAAGAAAGATTATTTCAGAGTAGATCTGAAGGCGATATCAGAAAGAGCAAGCATTAAAGAAGAAAAGTCTAATGCAAAGGCTCTGAAATAAGACAATCAGTATATTTCTGTTTTAAAGAAGAGGGAACTGCCAGTGTGTTAATTGATGCTGAGAAGTTGAGTAAGATAAAAACGATACATTGACCATTAGTTTTAGTAGCACAGATACCATTATTGACCTTGACAAAAGCAGACCCAGTCAAATATGGAAAAAAAATGAGTGAACTGAAAAGTGAGTGAGAAAATGAGGGAAGTGGATACAGTGTGTTTAATAGAGAAAAGAGATGACAGAATAGCTGGCGGGGTGAGCTGCAGTTTTTACAAGTAGAATCAGATTTATTTTCTATATGTATACTGAGTGGGGGGGGGAGAGAGAGAGAGAGAGAGAGAGAGAGAGAGAGAGAGAGAGAGAGAGAGAGAGAGAGAGGCGATATTCCCATGAGAAAAGAAAACTGGGAACAGGGATGATGATTTCTAGTACCTCTACCTCACTTACCTTGCATCTGAATTGGATAAACTACTCAAAGCTGATTCTTTCCAAAGATGAGCTCTCTTTGAGGTAAGATGAGTATGGAACAGAAGGACACTATGGAAGGCAAAAGGAGTAAATATATTGAGTACCATACAGATAGAGAAGGGTGCAAGAAAGCTGAGATCCCGGTCACCAAATCAAATATTGCCTTATTTCCAGAGTAGTTTCATGTCAACCTAGCCCAAATTTCAAAAGAATACAGAATGCTACATTTGATCTAAGCAAATTCTAAGTGGCCAGTTGGAAATATGATCTTTCTCTTGCTCTATGTTCAAAGGCCTGCATAGTGGCCTCAGAATGTTATTTCATCATTCAATAGAATTTATGAAATCTACTGGAGAACGAGCAATGTTTTATCTTGTTAACTATGGACATTTTAAACATCCCAACATGTATATCTACCATCTCATAGAAGAAAGAATATTTTAGAACCAAAAAGTAGAAACAACATAATATCAGGATTAATAACAAATCTAGCTTCGTGGAAAACCTATTCATATTGTTTCCTTATTTTATTTCTAAGTCTATCATGGACTGGTGAAAATTCCATCCCAGTCTTGCGTCGGTACAGAAATTAATGTTAGGAAATCACTGAATGGCAAGACTTACAAAATATCTTCTAGTTCAAATTCCTGATTCAGTAAAGGGTAACCAAAAAGTATTATCTTTGAAGTAAAATAGTTTCCTTTTCATGTTCTATTCAATGATCATATAAGTTTTCCCAAGTCACATTTCAGTTCACTCAGCCTTAGGGATGTAAAGCAAAGCTCTGCCATTCACATCAGTTTCAAAGGCCTCTTTTCCCAAGTCTTCAGAGAGCTCAGAGCATTTATAATAAACACCTCTCTCAGCACAAGAGATAAGAGCAAATTCTACTGTTTTCTATCAGCTTGAATGTTAAGATCTCACTAATTACACTGTTCTAACAAATTTAAAATAAAAAATACAGATTAGTTTTCAGATAAAAGAAAGAACTGAAAAAAGAAAGAACTAAAAGAAAGATAAAGCTGCTTTGCCACACACAGACACACACACACACACACACACACACACACACACACACACACACAGAAAACATGAAAGAAAGCTCACTGGTTAGTTTATTTGGTTATTTTTTATTTCTAAAGTATCCTATAACATAGCAACCCACACCTGAAACCTACATGTTCATCTTGACCAATGTCGCCACAATCAATTTAATTAATAAATACAAAAAATAGTGTTCAAGTATATTTCAGCACTCTAAAAGATACATATTAAAATACTAGTGACCCGGTACATGGATTTGTGCACATTAAAAGGTAATTAATTAGAAGGTGCCTGGTGGGGCTTGACTGGGGAAAAAATGGGTTGGACATGCCCTGGAGCCACCTTCCTGTGGCCCCTCCCTGGCCAGCCACACCTGGGCATGCCAGGGCTCGAAGGGCATTTGTGGAGTGAGAGGGGTCCCTCCAACAGGTGGGGTCCTTTGGCCTGGCCTGTGGGGATCAGGCCAAAATTGCCTCTCCAACATCCCCCGAGGGGTCCTGGAGTGGGAGAGGGCACTCTGCAAAATTATCATACGGGTTGTGGAATGCAAATGCAAGTGTGGGTAAACCAGATTCAGGGTCGACAGAGCCCCAGCAACAACGTAACCCACGGCCAAAGGTGGAATTGCACAGCTCTGTGAGGAATCAGGCTCCCCCACCTCTCATTTCAGGGTGCGACACCCGAGAACCACTGCTGCCAAGTCACTGCAGCTTGGCAACTCTTGCATTGAGCATCTGCTACCTAGTGGTCAGTGTACATCATAGCAACTGGTTGGAAGGTCAGACACTTGGCATATTAGCTATATATATATATAAACTAGAGGTCTGGTGCATGAAAATCTGGAGGGGGTCCCTCAGGCCAGCCTACTCCCTCTCACAGTCCAGGAGCCCTCAGGGGCAGAAGGACACCTGGTGATCAGGGGAAGGCAATACCCCATGATACCTCTGCTGCTGTCACTGCCAACAGCGCAAGCCTTGGCTGGCCCTGGTTACCTGAGCCTTGGGTGGCGCTGGGGGGCAGGGCATCCACCATCGGAGGCTTGCCTGTGCCTTGGCCCGTCCCTGAGTGGCTGGGGGGCTGAAAGGACTTGGGGACTCTGGAGGCAGGTATGTGGAGCAGCCAGGCTTGCCTAGGGGCAGGCCCAGCTTTGCTTTGCTACATGCCTGCCACCCTAGCAGGGCCAAGGGGACTTGTGGCTGTGAGTGCTGCCATATTTGAGGGTGGGGCAGCCAATTAGCATATCCCCTCCTCATTGGCTATGGGTGCCACCATCTTTGTGACCACATGATGGTCAATTAGCATATTCCCTCTTTATTAGATAGGATTATATCAAATAGAAAATGTAAAAGAGGACTTAAGTTATTACAGGTGAACTCAAAATACCAGAATTCCTAGTCCCTTAATGAGAGCTCTGAGCTGTGGGCATGTGACTGATGACACCTTTCTAATTTCACCAGCAAGGGCCTTAAGGAAAGTTTATTCCAAGGTAGGGTTGGCTTTATTGAATTCCCCACCTGTCATAATTTTATATATGATCTCTGAAGGCATAATAATCTGGCCACTCAGTGTATATCCTATATAATAAAAAGTTAATATGCACACGCACGCACGTGTGCGCGTGCGTACACACACACACACACACACACACACACACACACTGAGTGCCCAGGCCTCTAATATATATACTAGAGGCCCGGTGCACAAAAATTCATGCACGGGGGGGAGGGTTGTCCTTCAGCCCAGCCTGCTCTCTCACTCCCTCTTCAATCTGAGAACCCTTGAGGGATGTCTTACTGCCAGTTTAGGCCTGATTCTACCTGGGCCTAAATGGGCAGTCCGACATCCCTCTCACAATCCAGGACTGCTGGCTCCCAACTGCTCACCTGCCTACTTTCCTGATTGCCCTTAATTGCTTCTGCCTGCCAGCCTGATCACCCTCTAACCACTCCCCTGCCAGCCTGATTGATGCCTAACTGCTCCCCTGCCAGCCTTTTTACCCCTAAGTGCCCTACCCTGTGGGCCTGGTCATCCTCAACTGCCCTTCCCTGCAGTCTCAGTCACCCCCAACTTCCCTCCTCTGCCACCCTGGTCACCATTAAATGCCCTCCCATGCAGGCTTGATCACCCCCAACTGCCCTTCCTTGCAGGTCTGGTCCCTTCCAACTGCCCTCTCCTGCAGGCCATCTTGTGGTGGCCATCTTGTGTCTACACGGGGGCAGGATCTTGTGACCACATGGGGGTAGTCATCTTGTGTGTTGGAGTGATGGTAAATATGCATATTACTTTTTTATTAGATAGGATAGAGGTCTGGTGCATGGATGGGAGCCAGATGGTTTGCCCTAAAGGATGTCCTGGATCAGGGTGGGTGCTCCTTTGGGGCATGGGGTAGCCTGGGTGAGGGGCCTGTGGTGGTTTGCAGGCCAGCCATGCCCCCGGCTACCCAAGTGGAGGCCCTGGTATCTGGAATTAATTTATCTTCTACAATTGAAACTTTGTAGCCTATATCGGAGCCAAGCCTTCTGCTGGCACAGCCATTAAAACTTGTTGCCTTAAGCACTGGCCAGGCTTTGCAGAAAGCTTGGCTTCCTCCATTGCCAGGGAAACCCAAGCCTCTCTCCTGCTCTCTCTGTGGCCATAGCCATGTTGGTTGGGTTAATTTGCATACTCATTCTGATTGGCTGGTGGGTGTGGTTGGTGGGCACTGTTTTGGGTATAGCGGAGTTATGGTCAATTTGCATATTACTCTTTTATTAGATAGAATACTGAGTGGCCAGATTATAATGTGTTCAGAAATCATAATAATCTGGCCACTCAGTGTATTTCCAATTAGCTGACATTCAAAGCTGATGTTGGGGAAGGGAATTGTTTTCTGACAAGTTAACATTTTAAGGCTAATGGTTTTTAATAAATAATTGAGTTTTCAGCATTCAGCGCTTGTTATGTTTTATTGTTTTTTGTGGTTTAATTTGGTATATGTGCCTTGGCACAACTCCATGGGCGGTGCAATTTTAAAAATGGAATCAATAAGGTTCACTGTGATGTATGATATGAGCATTCAAGCTTAGCTTTCAAAACAAAATGCTAGGTTCAGCTCTTCCTAGAGCCCTGCAAAGAAAATGTGTTGATTCCTTAGGGCTTTCCTCACTGTAGCTGTTTGAAATCTTGTTCACACTCCTTGAATGTCCAAATCTGCCCTCCTTTAAAGAGCTCTCACTCAAAACCTATGACCTTATCTCCTCATTCTTGAAGAGTTGAAGTTCATCTAGCAGGAGAGCATATGTACAGCTTGTTTTCTTCTTTAAAATCTCTGTCTAGTGCCTTGTACAGTATTACCAATTAATAAGGACTTAATAGATCTTTGTTAAATAAGTAGTTAAATGAACTTGACCTCTCTTCCTTCTTTATCTGAAAGAAAAAGAAACTCCTCTTTTTCAAGGCAAATGCCTCTTAATGATGTAGCATTCACCTGGTTCTATCTCCTCCTGCCTCCTTCACCTTGCTTCACCATGTATTTCTTCTTAGTTCCAGTGTCTTTGACCTTGATTCCTCCAATAGTCACTTAGTGACTTCATATAAACATGAACAGATGTTTAAATTTGGTTAAATTATGGTTTGAGAGAAGAAGGGAACAGTGATTAGGACAGAGTACATACAAAGAGATATTGTGTTGGATGGCAATGTCCTATTATTTGATGCCTGGTATATATTTGTATTGGGCATTTTCTCTATGTGTTTTATGTAACAAAGGTTAAAAGAAAAAAAAAAGGAAAGGAAAGGAAAGGAAACTACCTAAGAGCAAGAATATATTAGAAATATTGATAATCAGCTTGAGAATATGAACAATTATACTAACTAGGTAGCAAATCCTTTCTCAAGTCAGCTAATTGCAAAAGCTTTGTTTTTAAGAAAATTAAAGAATGATATGCAGTTATGATATTATATGTCATATATAATTTTGGTATATAGTACATAAAATATATAATTTTGAGTATGCAACTTACATGGAATTTAAAGAATTGAGTAAAATTGCTATAAGAGAAAAAATACTTCCATCCATTTCCATGCACTTATCTATGAGAAAAAAAAAGTCTTATTGACATTTTCATCCATAAAAACAAAATTGAAGACAGTTAATAATGAACCCTATCCATTCTAGGAATTAGTAATAATCATTATGTTTACAAGAGTGAATGGGAGGATGGCAGAAACAGTTCTGTGTATCTCATTAAGAAATGCATTTCCAATAAATGTTAACATTTTCTGTTTAGTAATTATTTTCAAAACTTCTAATATCTTATTTTTAATCCATTGCATGTTTTTATTCATTGCAATGCTAACTAGAATCAGAAGAAATTTAACACTTAGTACCTTAAGGTCAATTGATATAAAAAATCTTTTTTTCTGAGAATAATATTATCTATAAAAGGGTTTTAAGCTATACTAAACAATGGCCTCACATGAATGAATCTTACAAATATAATGTAGAAGGGGACAAAAGAAAGTCCCAAAGAGTATTTACACTATATGATTCTCTTTATATAAAGTTCAAATAAGCAAGAGTAATCTATATCAGGGATCAACAAACTTTTCCTGTAAAGGAACAGATAGTAAATAATTTAGACCTTGTGAGCCATAAGGTCTCTATCTCTGCCACTTAAATCAGGAGTTGTGACATAAAAACCATCACACAGTACATCATTGAAGGGGTATGGCTATGTTTCAATAAATTATTTTCAAAAAACTGTAAGTTGGGAGAATGAAGGTGGTGGCTGACAGGATGACAGAGAAAGAGTGTGACTGAGCAAAAGGGGAGTGCATGGGTCTGTGTGTGTGTGTGTGTGTGTGTGTGTGTGTGTGTGAGAGAGAGAGAGAGAGAGAGAGAGAGAGAGAGAGAGAGAGAGAGAGAGAGTCAATTAGATTCTTCAGAACCTATGGGGCTGGCAAACCAGGCTTATCTAGCCATGTAGCCTCTCTACTGCTGCAGTGTCTTCCGGGTGGCCAGCTCTGCCTCAGGCACTGTG
>PVJN01020725.1:0-35676 GCA_004026805.1 Lasiurus borealis | reverse complement strand
CTCAGCGGTTAAGAAGAGATTTCAGTTGGGAGTTCGTGTGGAGCCGAACAATCGCCGTCTAGAAACCACCCCTCCCCCTACCCCCCGAACCATGCTCACCAGTCGGGGGCCTCTTTAAGGATCCTGGGATCACTGGTGGCGAAGACATGGGCCATTGTCCGGTTTTATAACCGAAGTTGATTACGTTTCCGGCGCGGTCACAGTTCCCCCCCGAGGAGAACAAGAGAAGAAAGGGCTCGAAGGAAACGAAGATGGAGCAGTGATAAAACCCGCCAACCAACTCGAGTACCATCTCACTTCAAGATTTTGCCACGTTGTCGACTCCTCCTTGAACGATCTCACAGCGTAACGGGAAAGCTCCCACGACGACAGATGTAGGAGGACAGTTCTATTCAAAATATGACGTCATAGCCTGAGAAGATTAAAAAAAAAATAAAAATAAAGGAGAAATCAATTGTAGTTTTAGGCATCTTTTGATTATATTTTTTGGATAGGTTTGCTGCAAACTTGATTTCAAGGAGCACAGATTTACCCAGACTTTTCTGGAAGGAATCCTGGAAAAAAAAACAACCTATTCCACTGTAAAGGTTGCAATTCCCAGTCAGTAGGGTCAAGGCCCGACCCTCCCGGCAAGCAATCATGGCTTTCGCAAATTACAGCAGTCTGAATCGAGCCCAGCTAACCTTTGAATATCTGCACACAAATTCGTAAGTATCCTGTAGGTGCCGCTATAGTCGCCGATAACTCCTTTCTTTGATCTTGGTATGGAAATCCTTCTCCCAGGAAATTATGCTTTTTCGCTTTTGGGGATGTATCACTGGATGAGCCTTGAGCTCTCTGTATGGAAGAACAGAGATCAGTGAAGTATATATTTTTTTAAGTTTTTTCTTTTATTTAAGAAAACCGTGTTCGTTGTTTTTACGCATTTGAAATGCATATATATATATTACTGATTTTTTTTTTTTAAAGGAAGGGAGAGGAGTAGAGAGAAACATTGATGAGAGAGAAACATCCATCAGCTGTCTCCTGCACGCCCCCCACTGGGGATGTGCCCACAACCAAGGTACATGCCCTTGACTGGAATTGAACCCAGGAGCCTTCAGTCTACAGGCCAACGCTCTAGCCATTGAGCCAAACCAGCCAAGGCCGAAATATTTTTTGCTAATCCAGAAGAATGTGACCATTTGTTGGATCAAAACTTATTTGTTCAAATGCAATCTAGTTATTTGAGGTCAGTATCCAGTTGTTTCTCAAGTGTTTGATAGGAATCCAGGTACTGTTCTTTGGATCACCAAAAGTTGGACTATTCTAGCATATTCTCTTTAGTGACAACAGCAAAAACAGTTGGGCTATAACAAGTTTTTCTTCCTAAGAAGGGGAAAAAAAAGAAGACATCTAAATGACAGCTTGTGAGAAGAAATTAATTTTTTTCCTTCAGCAAACAGTTGGCTTTATCTTCCTTGGGAAATTCATCCCCACATCCAATATTGTTTTCATATGCTAAGCAGGAAATAGCAACTTGTTTAAACCCATGATTTAAATAGCCACTCTCCAAAATGTGTGCAGATCGCAGAACACATGGTGTTTGAGGTTCTTGGGTTCATGAAGAAATTACCATCACTCCAAATTGTTCTGGAATGTTTCAGGGTTAATCCTTATGTTCACTCTCTTGGAAGTATTCCTTTAGGATCATAACTCCTTTGTATTTTAATATGCTAATTTGTCACTTTAGAGTTAAGGGTAAGTATTCTAACATTTTAGTATGTGGAGATGTGATGAGCAGCTAAATGATGGCCCAGAGATCTGAAGAATCACCTTCAGGGCTGAGACTATAGACTGCCGTTATCCAATAATAGTATAATTTTATCCTTTTATGGGAAAGGATTTAGAAACAAAACCAAAACGCTAAATTCCAGAGTCATCTTTGTGATCATGTCTGTAATTTTTTTTGTTTGCTATTTTTCCTACAAAGGAAATTTTTCTAAGTGAAGTGAATTGTCAAACGATGAGAACTTGATTTTATTTAGGAAGCTTATTGAACTAGAGTGTTTTACAGTAGGTACTGTAAAGGTTACCTTAGGCAAATTCCTATGGTGAATTGAAATCCCGTTAGGTAAGATTGCTGACTAGTTTATAACATAGCCTTGGGCAAAACCCTTGCTGTCCTGTATGTTTGAACTGTCACATTCTGAACCAGCAGTTGGAGGCCTGTAGATGTTCACAGATGATCGGGCTTTGCAATGAGAGGCCAAATTTGGAATAGCAGACTATTTGATAATCTTGGAAATACATGAATAGGACTTCTAAACTGGGTTCTTGTTCCAGATTCACTAGACTTTATTTGATTATAGAATAATAGTAACAATAATTAATGGCTTCATGCCACTTACTAGTTTAAACGTGGCTGAAAGTAATCTTTATAGCAACACTGTTGGGATTATTCCTATTTTGCATTTGAGGAAACTGAGGCTCAAAGAGGTTAAGTTACACGTGGAAGGTTACACAGCTGCTAAGTGGCAGATTTAAGGCACTAAGATTTATCTGGCAATAGTGATTAGTGCTTTTAACCATTAGGCAATACTGATTTTAGTCAGTTTTACCATTTAAAAAATATATTTTATTGATTTCAGAGAGGAAAGGAGAGGGAGATAGAAACAGCAATGTGAGAGAATCATTGATTGGCTGCCTCCTGCAGGCCCCACACCTGGGACTGAGTCCACAACCCAGGCATGTGCCCTTGACTGGAATCAAACTCAACCCTTCCGTTCGCAGGCCAATGCTCTATCCACAGCCAAACTGGCAAGGGCCAGTTTTTCCTTCAAGAGTTTCTTTCCTTGTCTATATAGGAAAGGGTTTACTTCTCACTTTAAAAGTCTTCAGTTTTATCTCAGTGAGCCTCTTATTTGGAGATTCTGGGATATTTGTCTCTGCTTATTTGTTTTGCTATATTATAACTTAATAACAATAGGTGGACAGAGCCAAAGAAAAGAACTGAACCTCAGTTAAATCACCAAATCGATATTGGAGAATTTTCTGTGAATTCGATTTACCAGTGTCGAACTGGAACCACCTGCTTCCGTGGACTTTTGAGGGTTGGATATATCATTTTGGAAGCTCTGAGATAACTGGATTACATTGAATTTGTCTACTTTTGAATTTGTCCACTTGTGCCAGAAGAAAATACGGACCTAGAACAAGATAAGTTTCTGGTTTGTAACTAATTTCAAGAGATTTCTTTAATGTGCTGACCTGACTGGAAGTTCACTTCTAGAGGAAACAAAATTTTAAAGTAAAAATTATAGTTTTACAGAGAGAGAAACAGAAAAACGAATATTGATTTGTTCTACTTATGTTATGCATTCATTGGTTGCTTGTATATGGACTGAGCAGGGATGGAACCCACAACCTTGGTATATTGGAACAACACTCTAACCAACTGAGCTACCTAGCCAGAGCCTTACATTTTTTTAAGCTATGACTTGATAGGTGTTTTTTCTTTTCTTTTTTTAAAAAATATATATTTATTACTTTCTGAGAGGAAGGGGAAGAGAGGTAGAAACATCAATGATGAGAGAGAATCATTGATTGGCTGCCTCCTGCACACCCCACACTGAAGATTGACCCCTCAACCCGGGCATGTATCTTGACTGGGCATGTGTCCTAACCGTGACCTGGTTCATAGACTGATGATCAACCACTGAGTCACACTGGCTGGCCTTGCTACTCTTAATGGTAAATGAATCTCTTCTGTGTTAAGTGGTGCAGTGTCACCTTCAGATAAGGCGAAATTTGTCCTACTGCATCGTCTTTTTTGTTATAATGTTTAGAAGATCTTTTTAAGTTGCCTGATGTCTACAATATAGCCATATTGTGAATTATGAAATGGCCCTTTCCTTACCTCCTATTTAATGGAGATTGGCAAACAGAACCCAAACTAGAAGGATGGAAAACAGTTGTGATGCAGTGGAAAGACCGTGGGCTTGAAAGCCTGCCAAACTTGGATTTGATTGCTTCTTGGCTGTGTCCTTGGGCAGAGGTCAAATTCTCTTGAGTCTTCATCTGTAAAATGGGGCTAGATTGACAATGTTTCTGAGTATTATGTTAAGTAATGGTTATAATTAGTTCATACATGAAACATGGTAAACATTGAATAGATGGTGATTATTATTCTATTTATAGAAGCTTATATATTCCCAAAGTTGGTTGGAAGAATGGTAGCGATTTGCCGTTTGGTGCTAGTCATTAAGCAAATAAGTTTTTAGTGAATTTTGGACCATCTGTTAAAGATAGTAAGCGTCTATCTTGATTTAAAAAAATTTTTTTTTTGGTTTACGGTTATGGTTATTCTCTTGGTTACATTAGCATGAAGGTTTAAGCAGGCATGGGAAATTCTTAGGATACAGGAAAGTCTTAGGATAATTTCTTTTAATATTGGATATTGCTAGTATGAGATGATAAAAGTTAGGTTTTTTAGATAAAAGAAGTTTCATACTGTTACTGCTCTCCTTGGTGCTGGGTTTTATGACTGATAGTAAAACGTTTGTGAACAATCTAGATGGACTAGTGGTAGTGATGGTCCTTTGGTGTAAGATGCATAGCTTAAGTCACTGCAGTACTGCTAAGTGGTCTGATAGAACAGAATGCTTAAGTCTAAGATGCCTGCTTCCTATGTTTCTGTTGGCACATTTAATAACTTTTTATCTTAGCGATATGATATTTTTGGGTTGTCATATCTATATTGGAAGTGAATATAGAGTAAACTGTCAATTCTAGAGACAAATTTCTTAAGATTTATAATTCTGTGAAATGTAGAGTTCTTACTCTAAATATATTAAAGCAATATGAATGTAAAATGATTGCTCTAGAATGTCTCTAGATTATTTTCTTTTGATTAGGGCAATTAACTATTGTCAACATGTCCAAGAATTTATATAGTTTAAATGCAGGATGAATATGAATAGGGAGACCATTTTCTTACATAATGGGTAGATTTACCTGTGAATTTGTCACTGGAATTGTTGAGCTGCAGAATAATTTCCTTCGCAGCACAAATGGAATAAAAGCCTTGATCAGTTGAAACTGAGAGCTTGTTAAAAATCTTTCTTTTTCTAGATGGTTGATTTTTCCTGAGTCATAATACAGAAGGAATTGTTAGGTCTATGCAGAAAAGAATTTCCTTTGATAGTTACTCCAATATCTCTATCTCAGACACTAACTAGGAACTAGTGTATCTCTTTGAATATTATTTGAGAACTTGTGCGGTTGGTATTTTGAATTCTGGCTTTAATATTTGATAATAGGATCCATCATTAATCAGTTGGAAGGCTGGAGAAAATGTGAGTGTTGTCTTTGAATTTATCAACAACAAGAGGCCCATGCATGAAATTCATGTAAGGGGCTTGGCCCTTGCAGACGTGGTGGCGGTTGTGGCCCTCACAGCCCCAACTTCATCCAGAAGGTCATCCAGAAGGACGTCTGGAAGGCTGCTCGGCTGTCTGATCTAATTAGTATGTTACAATTTTATTATAGATTTGTCACAAAAGGCACCTTTTTTGATGTATCAGTACATATCACAAAAGTATTCCTTAGTTATATTTTAAAGATATTTGTTCACTTACCTGAAATATGAAAGTGTGGAACAGCATTGGTAGGTGTTGTACAGCATTCATATAGTGTGGAACAAGGAAGACCATTTGAAATGATCTTTAAAAATTCTAAATGTACAAGGCACATTTCTGAACAATATATAGAAAGCAGTGAAAACATCCAGAGACAGTTTGTGTTTGCTCTTTTGAGATCTTACTATTGAATTCTAAATGTTTCTCATTTCAATGTGAAGTGATCAGAAATATGTATTGCTGCCCTAGCCTGTGTGGCTCAGTGAATAAAGCATCTGACTTCGGACTGAAGGCTCCTGAGTTCAATTTCGGTCAAGGACACATTTCCTAGGTTGCAAGCTCGATCCCCAGTATGGGGTGTGCAAGAGGCAGCTGATCAATGATTCTCATCATTGATGTTTCTCTCTCTCTTGCTCTCCCTCCCTCTGAAATAAAAAAATATTTTTTTAAAAAAAGAAAGAAATATTTATTGCTGAGAAGGCAAACGGGGATTAGAATAATTCCAGACTATTCGTATTCAACATTTTCCCTACCAAAGGCCAGATACTTCATTCTTTAACTTAGAGTACAGAACACTTAATTCACTTTCTAAATTATAAGGAAAATTACTGGTTGAAAACTTGAGAGCAAATTTTAGGTTTACTTTTAACATGTTGCCTTCAACAAATCACTTTAATTTTCTAATTTATTACTTTTTATCTCTCTTTTTTTAGAGGAGTAATATACAGAATACTTAAAAAAAAATTCATTTGGTAATTTGAAGAATTTAGCCCAACTGGTGTGGGTCAGTTGGTTGAGCATAATCCCATGTGCCAGGAATGTCACCAGTTTGATTCCCATTCAGGGCACATGGCCAGGTTGGGGGCTTGATCTTCCATGTGGGCTGTGCAGGAAGGCAGCCGATTGATGTTTCTCACATTGATGTTGCTCTCTCTCCTTCTTTATTCCTCTCTCTGAAATCAATAAAAACATTTAAAAAAAGATAATTTGAAGAATTTAATATGATTCTAAAGACTTAAGAATTTTTAATAATTAAAGATGTGGATGTTTTATATATGTTTTTCTCTTAGAAAATGTTTTTTATGTAAAATAATTAAAAATTGGGTTTTAGAACAATTTGAGTCTACTTTCTAGTTGGAGATAAACTTTCTACTTTTTGTTAAAACTTATTTACTGCTGTCTCTTTTGGATTAGCATATATTCACTGATCTCATGGGGGAAAGTCTTCCTAATATTCTCAGAACTGGTAGTTTCAGTTCAAAATTTGCATTTGTAAAAATTTGAATATTTACCTGAAAAGGAAAAAAACAGTGTTTTTAGCAGTTCAGTTTTGGGTATTTATTTTATAAACATTTTAAAATTTGTTTTAAACAATATAGTTAGTGATCAGAGATCCTAGATGCTGGTTATTTAATAATGGTTTATTTCATTCTGAGATATTTGAGAATTTTAGTTTACCTGTTGGCTGAAACTGTATACAAAAGAAAATTAGCTGGGATAATTTGGTTATTTTTTGGGGAAAAAAAAAGTCAAAGTTTTTAAGTAGTTCTGAATGGAGACGTCCTACTTTTATACCTAATACCTATTGAAGACTATTACGGGAAATTAAAGAGAGTGTATATGGAGGAATAAGTTTAAGGATAAATCTTATAATCGTCTTTTTTTCCATAAATATAATTATATACTTACCTAGCCCAAACTTGGAGCAACTTCCAAGGAGTAGACCATAAACTACTCTCCTTGAAGGGGTTAATTTTAACATGGGCCCTAAAAGACCAGACCAGCTTTTGTCCTTCTAGAAGGAATTGTCCTAGAGGGTCTTGCATTCCTTTAATGTGTAGAAAGTTTGTTTTTGTTTTTTTTTAGCCAGAGTAAGAGAAAGGAAGTAGGTTTTTCTCTCCTTTCTCCTCCACTTTCAAATGGAATATTTGTGCTCATAAATTGCACAACATTGAATGGATTTTCTTCTTTCACTAGTAGATCATACACAGGTATTATTAAAGCAAAATGTTAACAAGATGTCCATTGAGCATGCTTAGAGATATGCAGAAACAGCTGGTTAAAGCAATGAAAAGTAAATTAACAGACATTTTTCTAGGTGGAATATGAGTAGTAAAAAACACTACTTTTAGCAATACTGCATAGGAATATTTTAACGCTTCGGAGTGGGTTTCTCAACATAGTAATAATAAACATTTCTGTGTTGATATCAGGACTTGGTAGATTAATACTTGAAGGAGATTAGGAAGATAATGAAGTTTAAATATCAGTATACAATGACAATGCTGATTGTGATTTTAGACTATTTCCTATCAACTTAGTATTTTATAACCTTGATATTTTAAATTAAAAGTCACAATTCACTCCATAATTCTGTTGCTGATTCTCTTTATCATTTTAGAACTACTCATGAATTCTTGTTCGGTGCTCTTGCTGAACTGGTTGATAATGCAAGGTACGTAGTCTCCGCAGGCATATAGTATGTGTTTGAAAACATTGTGATCTTTGCTTTCTGAAGACATGGGAGGAAGGCAGTTCTGTAACAGCCCCAACTCCTAAGAGGCTTGCTACCCAAAAGAGTATTTTTAATAGCACATCAGTTGATAACTTCCATTTTATTTGATTAACTTTAATCCATTCATTCCTCGGTGTTCTAGCATAAAAATAATGAACTTCTAACCTTCGAAGCTATCTTCCCATGTGTGTTAGAACAAGATAATTGTAGTGAAACACAGGGGATTAAGATTGAAATTTAGGAATCACATTAATGAGACAGACAAGCTTTGATTTAATTTGTGCTATCGGGAGAGTACACTATCAGATGTCTTCAAAATTAATCCAGAGTTTTGTGTCTTCCCAAAGTGTGTATTTTATTGTCAGATGACTCCATTTGATCAAAGCATCTTTCAATTGTGAGCAGCTGTGCTTGGAAAAAATTATTCTTTAGCACTGTTATATGGAGTTCTTAGTGATGGAAGCCTATCAATGTTACTGTATAAGACTGGAAAATTTAAGTTGGTTCAAGGATAAGCAAGTAAAAATGCAAATTAACATTCTGTTTCTATTATGAAAATATTGTTTCACTCTTGTTTCTGAATGCAAACATAAAATTCAGACATGTTTATTGATTAGGTGTTGATGCCTAGCAAAGGAAGAAGAGTGTAAGTTAATAGAAGTACTAGTACTTCTAAACAGATTCTCCGTTAATGAGCTTGCTGATAATCTATGTCTATACTATAAATCTATACTATTATTACTTTCATTGTTATTTTCCACCGGACTGTTCATAAAAGTGTGCCAGCTAACAAGTTATTTTACAAAAAAACAAAAACAAAAACAAAAAAACCCCACCAAAAACAAAAACCCCTCCTATTTTGTTTTAATCCTGGTTGACTCATAACTTTTATGTTTTATTTAAAATGTTGTAATCACTTCTCAGCCTTTTGACTAACATCAAGGATAGTATCTGTTCTTTCCAGTTTAAAAATATTGTAGCTTAATGGAACTATGCTTGAATTTACCACTTAGCTTAGTGAGACCATGGTGTGTTGTGGCTGACTGCTTTTTTATATATCACGGTGAACTGGAGATTCCTGGGAGTATGTGTTCTTGCTTATACAAACATTTTGCCAATTTCTCGTTTTTGTGTGTTTGGGAACAGGTACATGTGGAGTTAATTGTTTTGAGTTGAATTTTTGCATTTAAGATCAATGTGACTGCATCATTTTCCTTGCTTGCAGTTGCCAAATTACTTCCAAACCTTTAAGGAAGCCTTCATGATGACTGAATTTGCATTTCAGCTGATGGATAGAGTAGAGTGGGCACCTCAACTTCCTTTACTGGTTGGGGAGGCCAAGGTTATGGGCTTGGGAACCAGTCTGCTGCCTGTAGTATGTATTCCATAGGAATTGATTTTTTTCATAGGCCTTATAGCAGTTTTTCTTTTTTTCTCAATATCTTGTGAGAAGGGAAGATGCACAAGTTATTGGAACATTTTTATTTTTAGAGATTTTAGGAATGGAAAAGGAAAGAGAGAGAAACATTGATGTGAGAGAGAAACATTGATTGGTTGCCTCCCACATGCAGCTTAATTTGGGATTAAACCCGAAACCTGGGCATGTTCCATGACTAGGAATTTAACTGGTGACCTTTTGATGCACAGGACCATGCCCAGCCAACTGAACCATACCAGATATGACTAGAACATTTTTGTTGTTAATCGTCATCTGAGGACATTTTACCATTGATTATTTTTAAGTTTTATTTTATTGTTTAAAGTAGCACATACAGTATTACATATGTCTCCTTTTCCCCCTCAGCCAACCCCTCTCCCCCATTGATTTTTAGAGAGAGTGGGAGGGAGGGGGAGAGATACAGAGAGAGAAACATCAATGTGAGAGAGACAAACATCAGTTGGTTGCCTCCTGGATGCTGGGGCTGGGGATCGAGACTGAAACTGAGATACATGCCCTTGACTGGAATTGAACCTGTGACCTTTCAGTGTTCAGACTGATACTCTGTGTACTGAGTCAAACAGGCTAGGGCTAGAACATTTTTTATTATTGTAATCGATTGAGAAAAACACAAGATTTGTGTCAGTTCGTAGTATCTAGAGGGGAATGTTTTTACTTCTAGATGTTTTCACTATGAAATTTGTATTTAAAAATATATATTCAGTCTCTGTCATGTGATTAAAATAATTTGGAGCTGCTCTAGGTATTTCACAGTCAAAAGGAAAATAGTGCTATCAGGTATTAAAAATATAGTTTTAATGTATATAGAATGACTGTATGAATTCCTGAAAATAGATTCAAAATAGTATTCATTTCATAATACTATGCATAGGTGGCATTTCAGATCCTCAGTTGGATCTTGATTTTTTTTTTCCTTTTAATTTTGCAGAGATGCCGATGCCACCAGAATGGATATTTATGCAGGTAAGACAGACAGTCTTTTCTTCTGATACCCAGTTCCTTTTAAATCATATATCACTATGCCTAAGAAGAAATGAGTGTGAAATAACTGGTTTCTGGAGCCTGAGGATATGGCACAATTACTCTCGGGCATCCTGGTTAGGCATGCAGTAGAGACAAAGAATTAGTTTACTCTAAGACACTAACACAGGCTGATCAGATCTAGATCTACTGAAAAAGCCACCGGGAGATTTAGAGGCCGATGGAATGTGGTAGTGGGAGTGTAATAGCAACCACCAGTGGTTTTATTGGTTGGAGTTTGCAGGTGACCAGGTTATAGCATCTGCAGCCAGAGAGCCATCTTATTGGAGGCCAGTTTCTCCTTCCACCGCTGCGAAGACCAGTCCCAACTCTTAGGTCAGTTACGTCAAATAACTGAGTGGCTGGGTTGGCAGAGGAGATGTTTTCAAGGAAAGGGATCAGGTAGGAAGGAAGGCTGTTTTGCTTGGAATTTAAAGATGCTGAAGCTTGTACTGCTTTGCCTATTTAATTGGCTCTGTTGTTTGGCTGAAGGAGTCTTTTTTTTTTCCCCTAGAAAGTGCAAGTGGAAGAATTTTTAGTCATTATCATTGGCCCTGGTTTTTTTTTAAATAGTTTGCTTTCTGCCTGTTTAGTGTTTGTACTAGCACTTCTTTTGGAACATTTGAATGCTAACAACATGAAAGCAGAATAGAGGAAGACAGCTTTTAAATCCAAATTTGGATAGCATGATCTGTTTTTTTCTGAAGTCTTCTGAAAAGTTTGAAGTAATGCCTTGGCCGGTGTGGCTCAGTAGATAGAATGTCAGCCTATGGACTGAGGGGTCCCAGATTTGATTCCGGCCAAGGGCACCTGCCCAGGTTGTGGGCTCGATCCCCAGTAGGGGGCTTGTAGGAGGCAGCTGATTGATGATTCTCTCTCATCACCGATATTTCTCTCTCTCTCTCTTCCTCTCTGAAATCAATAAAGAAATACATTTTTTTAAGAAGTTTGAGGTAATACTTTGAGTAAAATTGCCTAGCTTCTCAGAATGGATCACTGATGAGTTAATTACCTGGGAGCATGCTAGGAATGCAGATCCTCAGGTACCACTTCAGACCCACACAATTAGGCACTCCAGGGTGGGGCCCAGAATCTTCATTTTAACAAGTTTTTTTTGGGTGATTTGGATGCGGGCTACATTTTGCTCCAGCTGATACTTCCCTTAGCTCCTGCTTCCCCGATCTGCTGCAGAGAGTAGAGTCCATTGGACGGTAAGCTCCGTGAAGACATGATCACATCTGCGTTGTTCACTCAGTTAGCTTCGTCACGGGGTCAGGCCCAAAGGAAGTGCTCGGTAAACGTTCATCGAGCAAACAAGCGGTTGGGTGAGCGTTGTAGCTGGGTAAAGGTGCCCGTTCACCGGGCTGGAGAAGTTACCGCTGTGTTGGCTCGTCTCGCTTGGCCCTGAAGTGGTGCTGCACGTGATCCTAGTTCTGGACGCTGTTAGTTGCTTCTACAGTGTCGGTCACTGTGTGGCCAGGAGGACCCTCCACATGTGGGTTTCTCACCCTCATATTCAAGTGAAAAACCTTTGAAATGAAGTCCTTGAGCAAGAAAGGGATCTCAGACCCACTGTTAAGAGTTGTTTGGGGGTTAAAACAGCCTGCAAGTCCCGTTACAAGACACACAAGGGCCTAAAAGGAACTTCTAAGGTAGCATTCAAGAAATGCCACCAGTGATCCTTGGGGACTTTTGAATGCACTTGGCGTGAGCCAGTTTCTAGGTTCCAGAGCGGCCTTCACGTCCTGCTCCTGGCTGAAGTGCACAGCACGTGGCCCGGGGCCAGATTTAGCACGTTGTTACCACGATCTGTACCTCATCCATCTCGCAACTTCATGGTACTTTGCTCCTTCTAGAATAAACTTGGAAGCCTTTTTGCCCGTTCCTTGCACTTGTTCCCGCTTGCTAGAATCTCATTGGAATTCTCTAGACACCCTGTTTAAGAGGCTCTGCCAGGAGGAGAAATTTTCTTATCTACCAGTAATACTTCAGGAAGGTCCTTGCTCTTGAACTTTCAAGAAGCACTTGCAATTAATGTTTCAGCAAAGTTTAGCTTCCTGAACACTGAGTGATACTTGAAAATCTGCGGTTTATAGTACTTCTGAAATAGCATTTTAAATTGCAATAACTAGTCCCTTTAATGGAAGGCGGTCATAACTCACTTGAATCTTTAGCCTGAGGGGAGGACATGCATTTTAAACAGATTCCTCAGCTTAGATAATTGTATAAAGTTGGTGAACTGTAGCTTAGGGGAGAAAAGGGTGTATTCACTCAGGAACTAAGCTCAGAGCAGCCCTGGGCTTGTTCCTGTACTGCCTTACCCAGACCTTCCTTTTGGTGGGAGTGCTCCCCTCATTCCAGTGTCTGGGCTGGTTCTCCTTTGCCCTCACCGGGTCAAAGGCACACTCTGGGAAACTAGGATGGGCCCTTCCCCTATTTGGGAATCTCTTCTCCGGTGTTGGTCACATGACCCAGCCTGCTCCGAGGAACCGCTTGCCGCAGCAGAGACAGCTCCTGAAGGAAGTGTCTTCCACTCACTGCAGTGCGGTCCGGGTCTGTGCATGCCGTCCTGCTAGCCAAGAGGCTCTCCCACGGCTGCTCTGTAACTCGCCCTCAGAGGGCTGGTCCTCCCTGCAGTCAGGCCTTTGCAGCTGGAAACCAGGCGCTTTCACGGCATCCTGCACTGTTGCGGTCTTGGGTTGGGGAGCCATTTCAAGGACCCGCAGCAAACAGAGGAAGGGGTGGTGAATACAGTAGCCCAGAAACTGCAGTTAGCCTGGGGTAGTCGCATAGAGACGCAGTAATTCATCTTCTCGATAGCAGCTGCCACCACTATACCCATAGCACGAGTGGCTTGACCACTTTGTGTGAACTTAACCCACCAAGGCTGTGCCGGGTTGGTACGGGATAGCACGCACTAGTGGGAGGACGTCAGTGACTTGAGGTTCACGCAGAAGGTAGCGTGGGAATAATCCGGATGGAGGCCAGCAGAGGGATGATGGAGGCATGTATGAAACACATGTATATTCAGCGGTCCTGGCTTTGGTTGGATACTGGGCCAAGTAGTCTTTGTCCTCCATCTCACGTCTCTCAAGCTTTGCCATGAAGCAGAAGGAAATGGAGAAGCTTTGGGATTTCCACTCCCAGGGGCCTTATACCAGCTACGACTGTTACAAGGAGAAGTTAGGTTTGATCCCACCTTTTTGGACTAATCCTCACATTGGTCCCCCTTCTTGCCGCTGTCCGGAGGGTAACCACCCAGTAATGGCAGCCTCCTCTTTTACAGAAAGGCGAGAGGATCTTCGAGGAGGATTTATGCTGTGCTTTTTGGATGATGGAGCAGGAATGGATCCAAGTAAGGAATCATTTTTATAAACACTGGCTGTGGCAACTTGCTTTTTTTGTGGCCTCACTTCTGTGACTCAAAGATCCACCAGGAGAGAGAGGAGTGTGTTGCAACATCTCGGGCGTACTGCCACACATGGCTTTGCCAGGTCTTGTCCTCGAATGGGAGATAGCATCTGAACGGCAGCCTGCTGTCAGTCAGATTACCTGTCTCTTGACATTGTATTTATCAGCTTGCACAACATCCCAGAGTTGAAACACACACACACACACCTTATTACCATGTTTGGGTAACAAAACAAGGTCATAGTGATGGCTAACCAAACTGACAGGCCAATCAGGTGCTGTGTCCAATCACCTCAGGGTGTGAATTTCCTTGGACAGGTTTTCAGGGTTTCAGTAGACACACAGCCCTCCTTGGGGTTAGCAAGGCTCAGACCTTGATTTGTGAGGAGCCTGGCAAAGAAATGCAGACTTTTCACGTCTCTTACGCCTGCCATTTCAGACGATGCTGCCAGCGTGATCCAGTTTGGGAAGTCAGCCAAGCGAACGCCCGAGTCCACCCAGATTGGGCAGTACGGGAATGGGTTAAAGTCGTAAGTATCCGAAAAGCCAGGCGATGTTCTCCTGCTTCTGTCGCATCACTGTAACTCGGTGACGGAAGGAAAGTCAGAACGCAGTGGGCTGGGGACTTACTGTTCAGCCTTGTGTACTTCGCAGAACTGAAGTATGGAGGCCCAAACCAGCTGTGGTGGGGAAGCTGGCGGTGTCTGGGCACTGCGCTCTGGTACTGTACCTCTCTTCCTGGTGAAATGTTCACCGTGTAGTGGAGGTAGGGAGTGGTCGTCTGGTGGGATTGGACAAATCTGAGATCGGAGGATGTTGCTTCAGGGCACAGCAGTGTTCCCTGAGCACCTGCCATATGCCATGCTCTGTGCTAGGCATTGGGGACCCAGGGTGAGTCAGGGAGACCCAGATCTCCATCCTGGAGGACATGGTCTCCACTCACATGCCCTGCTAGCTCCTGCGGCAGGGCCCTACCTAATGTCTTCAGCTCCCTGGGGACTCCTTTCTCAGACCTTAGTTCCCACTTGTTTGGTGCCTGGAATGTGTTGTTCTGGCTTTGAGTGAAGCCCCAGGAGAAAGGTTTCTATTTCTGAAATGCTCACTTGCAGCTGTACATACCCCGGGATAGAATAAGATGCGGGGATTGGAGTTTGTGCAGATGGGATTCTGAGTCATGTCTCCGGCTTGCTGTGGAAACACGCTGTTTTCTTTGAGAGTGGCGGTTTGGCCAGTCAACAGCGTTAGTTGTCCCTCACTGCATGTGCTCTGGGGTGGGGAGAACGAAAGCGCTTCCAGAGACATGGCACCTGGACTTTTCGAATGTCTCTCAGGACGGGAACCGGATGGTAGGGATAGGCACTTGCCATGCGCCAGGCTCTGCTCGGAGCTTAACTGGTCCTATGAGGTGTCGGTACTGTTTTGCTCATTTTCAGATGAGGAAATGGAGGTTTATAGCGGTGAAATAATTTGCCCAAAAATATAAAGGTGCCCATGTGTAGAGCACAGATATAAACCAGAATTTCTGACTGCACATTGTGTCCATTTCACTTAAGTCAGACCAATTAAAATTAAAATCTCACCTCACTCAATTACTTCTTTGAGCCTCAGCTTCCTCTTTATAAAATTGGGATCACATCACACATACCGAGTAGGTTAAAGATTAAATGCTGTCATTGCTGTGAGAGACCTAGTCAGCTTCTAGCTTCTCTTTTTAATTTCTCCTTTTTTTATTCTTTCCGTGTCAGATTCCTGGCCTGAATCGTGGGTGTGAGGGAGGGCCTAGGAATCTGGGTTTTTCATAGGTTCCCCATGTGGTTCTGTGTGGGCGATCTAAGTCCTCAACAACTGAGGTCTCCTAGAGTCAGTGTGATGGTAAATGAAACCCTGACTTCCCCTCTGGATTGTATGCCAGCTTTCTCCTACCTGTTTGATCAGTGCTCTGGCCTCAGGTAAACATTTCACCTCTCTGGATATCTATTTCCTAATCTAGAAAATAGGATTCTAATCTCTGACATTCTCCCTTACAGAGCAAGTTTTAGGAGCCAATGAAATATGACTCTAAAAGCGCTTAGAAGACCGGAAAGGAAAGTGTACAGCAGTAGAGGGTGTTGACATTAGCATATTTTTAGAAGAACGGTTGTAAAGGACCCATTGAGATGGAGCCATCTAGTGTTCAGAGTGAATTCATTTTGACAATTCAGAAGTTGAAAAAAAGATTTTCGGAGGAAGTGATTTGTGGTGAGAATAGGGCTGAGAAGCAGGGAAGCCAAGAGAAGTGGCATTTGGGGATTGTTGCTGTCAGGTTCAACGACAGTGGGACGAAAGAGGCACAAATGGGGAGCTTTTTTTTGCCAATTTAGGGCAAGAATAAGTTCTGACAGACGGCAAGGCCGTGTGCTTCCCTTTGCCACCCAGAAGCCTTAGGGGAGAAGGAGGACTGTGGCATCGTTGAGGAGGGAGCGTTGCCAGAACTTCGGAAACGAAGAGGAGAGACAGAACTTGGCAGCCCCCGGGGTGTCTCTGGATAGTGTCCTGGGAGTTTTCCGGAGCATTGAGGAAAAGGGCACATGGCATTTATTTGAGTGTTTGGCATACCAGTCTGGTTTGTGTTTGTACAAAGACGAGAGTAATAAGGCTCCTTATTGCCACCACCTCCCTGGGGCATGACGAGGACTAATGAGATAATAGCCATAACGTCCCAGAAGCTGCTCAGAAGCTCAATAGCCCCATTGTTCAGCGGGCAGTCCTCCCAGTGGTGCTCCTGCGCCTGCCGGACACGGTTCCATGCTGCTGGGAAGGCCGGCCTGGCCTGTTCCTCGGGTGGCTTCACGTGGCCGGGCAGGGAGGACGCAGTCATTCCTTGAGGCACATTTCCCAGGAGCTAGTTGCATCCAGAAGCAGGGACCTGCCTGCTTGAGGCGGCCAAACAGCTGTGAGACAGAAGATGGTTGTACTCACAGGACCTGAATCAGTTATAGGCCCCCTCGAAAACTGTGATCAATAATTATATTTTATATGGTTAACCTTGGGACGGACTGTTGTGGTGTTTTTGTTTTTTGAAGACTGGTGAGCAGAGGTAGTGGGCTGTTCCTTGATGCTGCTGCATTTGACGAGTTGACGCCAGGGGAGTTTGTGTCAGTGAAGGAAGGACAGGATGGGGGTTGGTTGTGGTTCGCATGGACGATGATGTGTTAAAGGTGCCAGTTACTGGAGTGAAATCTGGAGGGTATAGCAGCCCTTGTGTGGCTGGGATAAACCTGGCGCATGGGCAGCAGAGTTACATTGTGGCAGCGCCTGCGGGTGAGACTAAGCTGACGACTAGCAGTGAAGGTGCCCTGGAAGGGTGGTGAGAGAGCCCTCACGGCGGGTAAGTGTGGTCGAGAAGGTTATAACGGGGGAGCAGAGGGCAGAGTGTCAGGTGGGAGCAGTGGGGATGAGGCTGTGGAACCCCGCTCAGAGTCTGAGACGAAGGAGGCATGAGGAGAGCGCTCCAAAGGCAGTGCAGTCATGTCGGGAGGTTTGCTTCGTTCTCAGATGAGCGTGCGAATCCCTGGGAGAATGACCAGTTGTTTCCTTGCAGAGGCTCCATGCGCATCGGGAAGGATTTCATCCTCTTCACCAAGAAGGACGACACCATGACCTGCCTCTTCCTGTCCCGCACCTTTCACGAGGAGGAAGGCATTGATGAAGTAGGTCCCCGCCACTCCGCGTGTCCTGGGTCTGCCCAGGCTGTTCTCACGGTCATCTGCAATTGGGGTTACAGGACGGCAGCCGTGCCCCTATTGATTGGATTCGCTGGTTGAATGAATTGGTTGAGGGGTTCGGGCAGATGTCTCAATGTGAGCGGAAGCAAGATCTCCGTGCTTCAGCCCATCAGGTGGCAGGAGCCGAGATTTGGATATGCAGCTCCCCTAGATCTGCAGCTTGAATTCAGTCTGGAGGGGTGTCAGTATGGAAAGGTGTCTTATCAAGGGGAGCATTGAGGCTTCCATGACTGGCTGGAAACCACAGCTGGCAGTAATAATAGGAACAGAACCGTCTTTCCCATGTTATGATGCTTTTGTGGAATGTGCTATGAGCACATTTTTTCCCCTTTTTTGTTAATTCTCACCCACGGACGCTCCCCCTCCCCCCAGTAATTTTTAGAGTGTAAGGGAGGGAGGGAAACAGAGAGAAGTACATGTGAGAGAGAGATTCATTGATTGGCTGCCTCCTGCATGTGCCCTGACTGGGGTTGGGAATTGAGCCTGCAACCGAGACCCTTCAATCTCCTGGCTGATGCTCTAATCACTGAGGACACCGGCGAGGGCAGCACATTTTTCTTTTGAGGAAATAAATGGGTTTGCTCTAACCACTATGTCAGAAGCTACCAGTCAGACACCTGTAGGGCCTCGGCGGGTACTAAAGCTGGTGAGCATATGGAAGAGATCGGTGTGTGTACTTTGCTAAATGGCAGCTGGCATTCAGCCTCAGCTGATGATTGCTGTGCTGGAAGGAAGGCCTCAAGGGTCTGTAATATTCCGATTTCAGTGATCTGCAGAGCTGGTCTGGTGAGGCCTTTGCCCCCTCATGGGATTGGGGGTGAGGGGGACTTGGATTAGGGAAGGAAGGCCTTGGTCTGCCAGCCTTAGGCTAGACTCTGATCTCCTTTCATATGTGAGAAATGGAGGCAGAGCTTGAGAGAAGGGGCTGAGAGGACTTGTAGAGAGAAATCCATGGCTGTCACATCAACAGAGAGGTGAATTCACAGTTTTGATCTAATTTATTTCTGTTGGTTAACTGATTAGATTAAATTTATACTAGTCCTGGGTAGAGGTGAGCCGAAATCATCACAGATGAATTCATGTTGGGGATAAAAGGCTATCTTTTTTTACCATCGAGCTAAGCTGGCCTTTTTGGTGAGTGAAGCCCATTCAGCATACCTGAGTGGGGGGAGTCTGCACGAGGAAAGGCAGGCAGGAGAGCTCCGCCCAGGCTGGATCTTCAGGAGCGGCCTGCTCAAGGCCCCGGGCTGTGGGGAGGGACTTGGCAGAGGGGCCCCCTGAAGGGAGGCGGTGGCCTCTGAAGAGCAGGGAGGCCAGGGCAGGCTTGACCGCGGGGCTTTGGTGGGGCTTCATTAAAAGCAGCCGTGAAAGGCAATTGCAGAAGGATGTGGCAGTGTTAGGTTTGGGTGTTTTTTAAGATCAGTTTGGTTACTGTGTAGTGATTGGACTGGAAAGTTTGGGGTGTTGGCGTGGACCAGGTGAAAGGCCCTGGCTGTGTGTAACCTGAAGGGAGAAGCAGGAGCAGTCTTCCTCTCTGCATGTGGGACCACAGATATGGTGTCTGACCGCTGCAGGGAGGAAAGGGAAGGAAGGGTCTGGATGGCTCAGGTTCTGGAGTGGCAGGTGGCGTGGTAGGCTAGCTGGAGCCGGGGAGGATCGGCTGAGGGTACAGCTGGGAGGGACAGAGTGTTTTGTCCCGGACACTCGAAGTTAAGTCTGGGCCTGGAGCGTGGGGAGGCCTGGCGGGTCCTTGGTGGCAGAGAAGCTCAACTAAAGGAGCTCGGAGAGTGAAAAGAAGACCTGGATCTCAAGCACACGCCATTGAAGGGCTGGGAGGAGAAAGTGCCAGAGGAGACGGGAGTGGCCGGAAGGTAGGGGGAAGCAGAACAGAGGGGAAGTGTTCAGATGGCAGCGGTGGGTGCCAGTGGAAATGAGTGAATGCTCAGTTTAAGGAATGCCATTGTCACCTGGGACTGCTGTGAAGAATGGGAGGTGCAGGGTGAGGTACAAATCCGCAGAACACACATGGAACTCAATTCCCTGGTGGAAGAACTAGGTTGCAATTTTTTCCTTACTTGGTGCTAGAAGGTCACTGTTTTGGATTGTTACTGCAGTGCGAACTCAGCCAAGATTTCAAAATAAACATTTTTGGCTGCACAGGAATGTGTGCAAACCAGCCCTAGGGTTGGAGACTATAGGCAGGAAGCTTCTCAGAAACCAGCGAAACGCCTCAGAACTCTTGGACAGTTTGTCACCATGGCACTTGTTGAAAGGCAGAGCTCTTTGTCCTCACAGTGGGCCGTAGGGTTTGAACTTGTGAGGGAACCCCAGCAGGCACCCGTCCTGAGAAGCTGTCTGCGGGGGTGGGGTGGGGGGAGCACACAGGCCTCTGGGGACGTGGCATTTGAAAGGGTTTTTAAAGAAAGAGTAGGGTTTTTCCCCAGCTTTATTGAGGCATAATTGACAGCAGTAGAATTTTCTAAAACATTTAGACATAAGATTAAATCCCATATGTAAGGAAGAGTCCGTTAAAATTTATGTCCATTTTAGAGAGTAAGTAAAGTGAACACCCATGCAGCCACCAATCAGGTTGCTTGTTGCACCTCTAAGGAACTGTCCTAAGGTGACTTTGTGATGATTATGTCCTTGTACTTCTTCATAATATTGTCACTTATGTGTGCATTCTTGAATAGTTTAGTTTTGTGCATTTATGAGTTTTATATAAATGCAGTCATCATAGGTTTTTTTTATTTTGCTTCTGTCTTAAAACATTGTGAGATTCGTCTGTGTTGATGGCAGTAGCTATTCCTTTGTTTATTTCCATCACTGCACAGTACTCCATTGTATAAAGATGCTACAGTTTAATTTCTCCACTTTGTAGTGGCTATTTTGCTGTTTTTAGATGTTTGCTGGTACATATGCAGAAAAGTTTCTCCTAGAATATATACCTGGGAGTGCAATTGCTGAGTTGGAAGTTATGTTTATGTGTATTTTTAGTTTCACTAGATAATTGCGAATATACTGTCCTTAGTGGGAAGAGTAGAATTAATACCAAACTAGGAAAATGGCCAGCGATCTCTCAGGCAGGGAGCTGCCTTGGCAGAGGCCCCCAGGGCATAGCCCAGCGAACCCCAGGGACCTTGTGATGTGAGGCTGAGTCCTGGGAAGGGGCAGAAGCCACAGAGCCTCTCGTGCCAGCTGTGGCGCCTGGGCCTCACGTCTGGGCAGGGTGGGAGGGGTGAGAGGAATGAGTGCACATTTCAGGGGAATGTCTGCCTGTGCTCACGCCATAGGTGATAGTCCCATTGCCCACCTGGAATGCTCGGACCCGGGACCCTCTCACAGACAACTTGGAGAAGTTCTCCATAGAGACAGAGCTCATCTTCAAGTATTCTCCCTTCCACAACGAGGACGAAGTGATGGCGCAGTTCATGAAGATTCCTGGCAACAGTGGTCAGTAGGCTTAGCGCCCGCATCACCTACAATCCTCAGCTCCAGCGCCCTGGGTGTTGTGGGAACGTGCAAGGGGCACCTGGCAGAAAGAAGGAATTTCTGTTCCCTAGGAACACTGGTGATCATCTTCAATCTCAAACTCATGGATAACGGAGAGCCAGAGCTAGACATAGTCTCAAATCCAAGAGATATCCAGATGGCAGAGACCTCCCCTGAGGGCACGTGAGTATGTCAGGGAAGGGCGGGAAGTCCCGGAGCCTGTATCCATGTTCTCAGTTGGGAAGGCTCAGGAAGTGAGTTCAGGGAGAGAGGGGAGAGGTCACTCCCTGGATGGCCCAGTGTTAGAGTTCGTGAAGCCGAGAACCCCACATCCTCTGGCCGTGGCAGAGGGATGAACAGGCCACAGGTTCTCCGCTCAGCCAGGAGAGATTGATGATCCCTTGCTCCACCTCCTTGATTTGACAGAAGAAACTGAGACCCTGAGAGGGCAGAGTGGTTGCCGGGTCCATGGTGGGGCAGTAGTAGGGCTGGGTCCGGTGTCTGTGGGTGCCTGTGCTGGTGAAAGGAGAGGGCAGGATGTGGTGCACTTTTCAGGGTGGCAAGAGAAGTAGAGATGGGAGGTGGGAGCCAGCTGAGCGTCTGTCCTGCTGGACCCTGGGCGGGCTGGTTGCGCTGCGGTGACGGTGCCTTTGTTCCCGCACCTCCAGGAAGCCGGAGCGGCGCTCCTTCCGCGCCTACGCTGCCGTGCTCTATATCGACCCCCGAATGAGGATCTTCATCCACGGGCACAAGGTGCAGACCAAGAGGCTGTCCTGCTGCCTGTACAAACCCAGGTAGGGACCTGCCGCCCTGCCACGCTGCCCGAGGCCGTTTTGGGAGAGAGGCTGGACGGCAGGTTCTGAGGGTGTTAGGGCCTTTACGCTGCCTGGTTTACTGTAGGTGCTGCGGGCGGGAGAGCGGTGGCAGGGGCTGTGGAGAGGGACTGGCACAGCTCTTGGAGTGTGAGTGCCCTCTGATGAGGGTGCCCTGCCTGGCGCAGTGAGCTGTTGGGGCCTCTTGGCTTCAGGGCTGGGGGTCTGTGGACACTACACAGGAGAACAGCAAAGACCCGGGCTGAGGTTTGTGTATGCGGTGGCATTGGTAACATCCAGGGAGCAGCGAGCTTGCTTATCCACCTGCATCCGGAGGCAAGCGGCAAGTGGAGTCCGGAATTGAGTCTTTTTGCTGAAATAAGCTTTGGCTCTGATTCACCGTGAGGGGCCAGGACAGTGCAGCTTGGGAGGAAGCAGGAAGTCAGGGTGCTTCCTGAGCTGCTTGGTTGTCACCCTGCCCCCTGCTCCTCGGACCCTCAGGCTGCCTTCTCCCCATGCAGGATGTACAAGTACACGTCCAGCCGCTTCAAGACCCGGGCGGAGCAGGAAGTGAAGAAAGCTGAGCACGTAGCACGGATTGGTAACGTCCTCCTTGCGGGAGGGGCGAGGTGGGAGTCGCCTGGGGACGGGCTTAGGGCCAAAGCAGATCTGGGAAGAAGCTCCTCCTGCAGCCCTCCCTGTGCTGGCCGGTCCTCTTAGCAGTTTCCTCCCCTCCCGGCACTCCCTCTCCTTCACCGATTGTAGGGACTGATCTGAAACAGTGTCAGCTGCCGGGCTTGTCCAGAGTGGGAGAACCCACTCTGCTCTCTGCCCCAGTGTTGGTGAAATTGGTGTTATGACTCCAGGGCAAAAACTGCAAGGTCTGTCAGGATAGCAGGGCTCCTGGCTGCTTCATGGAGAATGACTGGCTAAGGACTGGGATAGCTTCTAGCTTCCGCCTAGGGGTTAACTTGGGCTGCCTTTGGCAGTTGTTGACCTGTTCTGATTCATTTGGAAAGTTTGAGAAGCATGTTTCAGATGGAAACAGTACCAGTTTCCTCGAGTCTTTGATTTTCCTTTTTGAACTGACTGTGCAACATACCACCCCCCACCCCCACCACCTTGTCCAGTGGGAACTGCCCTGTGGGATCCGAGAGGATTACTAAGCGTTTGGAGCCTTTGAATTCCTTATCACGGTTTCTTCTTGTTTCAGCTGAAGATAAGGCCAGGGAGGCGGAGAGCAAAGCCCGGGCTTTAGAGCTGCGCTTGGGTGGAGACCTCACGCGAGACTCCAGGGTAAGCTCTAGCCTGTGCAGCTGTTCCCTAGCTATTCTGGCCGGAGCATCCACGGCTGGCCTTGCTCCACCCACGGCAGCCCGGAAAAGGGGATGGATGTTTCCATAACCACTAGTGAACACACCGTATGGTAAAATCTCAGCTAATCATTTCAACATCTCCAGACCAGGCGAGGAGTGGACACTTGTTATCCTCAGTTTCTGGGAAGAGAAACTGAACTGAAAAACATTCTTGTCCCAGGTCACACAGCAATACAGGTCAGAGCGGTTCTCTGATGTCCCAGTCCGACACACCTCTGTGACTTTCAGTTGTCATAAGCCCTGTCAAGGGAAACTCAGCTTTTGAGTTTGTCCCCATTTTCCGTAGAAAATAAATACATCTCCAGGTGTGCTGCCCCCATGTGATTGGAAGTGGGAAGTTGTAGATGTGTTTGTTCCCCTGCTTCCTGCTGAGGCCGGAGCACCGCCCTCACCCGGTGCTGCCGTTTGCTCCCAGGTGATGCTGCGGCAGGTGCAGAACACAGCCATCACCATGCGCAGAGAGGCTGATGTCAAGAAGCGGATCAAGGATGCCAAGCAGCGGTGAGTGCCAGGACTGGCCTCTGGCCTTTTAAAGTTACGGAACTTTTGTGCCGATTGCTGACAAAGAGCTTGAGGAATCCTCCCCACCCCGCAAGGTTGCTGTTCTGTCACAGAGGTTGCTCTGAGAGAACCAGTCATGTTGTCATCTTAAATGCTGGGCGGATGTCCACTGCAGGAGAACAGTTTTTCCTCGCTCAGTTCTTTGTGAGTTAGGAAAAGGCCGGGCAGTGCCAACTCCTGAAATTGAATACCAAACCTTTCTCACTGGCACCTGTCAGTCTGTCTGTCTCTTTCCTTCCCTCTTTCTCCCCTCCCCTCCCCCTCTCTCCTTTTTACCTCCCCTCTCTATTCCCTCTCTTCCTTTCCTTTCCTTTCCTTTCCTTTCCTTTCCTTTCCTTTCCTTTCCTTTCTTCCCTCTTCATTTAAAGAGTACATAAAGTGCTAATTGTGTAAAACTTGTAATATATAGGACATCAAAAATGTTTTACACGTGCCTGTACTTTTACCACCTGGTGCTATCTACTCTTAATTTTTTTTTTTTTATCCCTGGTGACAGTTGTGGAATAATGCTGTGGATTGAGTTTTGGATTTTTTCATGTTGAAAGGGCATTTGTCCTAGCTCATTCAAGTCTCTCTCTGTCCACCTCTGTGACTGGAGCCTCTTTGGGCTCTGGGCCTTGAGTTCATTCTTGGCTGCTTGACACGGGCCTAGGTTTCAGGTTTCTTCCGGAGTGAGCCCGCCGCTCCTCCATCTGCTTTGCAGCTTCTGTTATACTGTTGATATTTATCACGTGATGGTCTCTCCTGTCACATGCCTATTCATTGTGAATTTTTGCCTTTTTGAAGTTATTACTGTCACATTGTGGAGGAGGCGTGCAGAAAACCTGTATTTATTCCTCAGGGAGCACAGCTTCACAGTGTCTCATTCACAACTCTGTTTTGTTCCCAAAGGCGTGTGCTTTTCATAAGGGATGCTAAGAGTCACTGCACAGTGTTGGTCCTTATCAAGTCTAGCAGGTTACACATTGAATGAAGACACAGCCTGACCAGCATGGCTCAGATGAGCCCCATGAGCCAGGAGATCATGGTTTAAATCTGGGTCAGAGTACATGCCTCGGTTGTGGGCTCCATCCCCAGTAGGAAACATGCAGGAGGCAGCTGATTGATGATTCTCTCTTATTGATGTTTCTGTCTCTCTCTCTGAAATCATTAAAAACATATTTTTCAAAAAGAATGAAAACACAAAGCTTTTTGCTAAATATGTCTCAAGTTTAAGCTTAACATATCTCAAACACCGTGGTATTTGGGTTGGTCTACTAGAATTTATCTTTTTTCTTCTCAGAGCACTGAAGGAACCTAAGGAACTGAATTTTGTTTTTGGGGTCAACATTGAGCACCGGGATCTGGACGGCATGTTCATATACAACTGCAGCCGCCTAATCAAGATGTACGAGAAAGTGGGGCCACAGCTGGAAGGGGGCATGTGAGTACTGGCCCAGGAGAGCTCCCCACCCCAAGGCCGATGTGGGAGGATTCCGGCCGGTGGGCTGAAGGGCGTTGTCCTCTTCCTCCCTGCAGGGCCTGTGGCGGGGTTGTTGGGGTCGTTGATGTGCCCTACCTGGTCCTGGAGCCTACGCACAACAAGCAGGACTTTGCCGATGCCAAGGAGTATCGGCACCTGCTGCGGGCGATGGGCGACCACCTGGCACAGTACTGGAAGGACATCGCCATCGGTAATGCCGCTTCTCTTCACCGCCAGCCTTCGGGCACTCACTGCCGGAGGGGGTGGAATTAGGGAGCGGGAGAGGCTGCCTTCTAACAAGATGTGTGATGTTCGCCTTGCAGCCCAGCGGGGAATCATCAAGTTCTGGGATGAATTTGGCTACCTCTCTGCCAACTGGAACCAACCTCCATCCAGTGATGTGCGTTACAAACGCCGGAGGTCTATGGAAATCCCCACCACCATCCAGTGTGGTGAGTCCGGTGGCCGGAACTTCCTCCTGACTCCTTCCTGTCAGCGTCCAGGACCCTAGTTCCACTGCTGGCCTTCTGGCTGGACTGACATTCATGGTCTTACAGTCCCACTGGGATATGAGTCCGTTCAGTGATGGCCTTGGGAGCTTAGTCTTAGGGCTGTACTGAGTTCTGCCTGGAGGAGGGAGAGGGGCTGGGGGCGTGGAGAGTCCATGATACAAGTGTCCATCCTTGCTGGTGTCACTGTCCCTGAGAAGGGTGACTGTCCTGTAAGAAAGGCACAGTTGGAGCCAGAATGAAACTCTGAATGGCAAGTCAGGGTCATCTGTGCTTGGGCCTGGCCGGGAGGAGCTGACCACAGGTACTGTTGGTCGGCGTGGCTGACTGTGGGGCTGGGGCTGTGATTTCTGTGTCACAGATTTGTGTCTGAAGTGGCGGACCCTCCCCTTCCAGCTGCATTCTGTGGAAAAAGAGTATCCTGACACCTGGGTTTGCTCCATGAACCCTGATCCCGAGCAGGACCGGTGAGCGCTTTTCTCTAATGCGATTGTGGTGTCTCCATCCTCTCGCCGTGTTTTTCCACTCTCGGGGTAAATAACTCGCTACGCTTCTTGAGATCAGTGCTCACATCTTTCCATCTGTCTTGCTGCTCGTAGTAAATGTCCAGAAATAAGAGTCTAGGTGTGTCCTGCAGTGAGTACTAACTCCTTGAACTCGGGAATTCTGAGGTGTTTGCGCTGATGAAGGCGGTGTGAGTCGGCTGAGGAGGAAGGGCCCTGCCCTGCTTGGAGCCTGTTTTCCCACGGCCTCCTTAGCACCGTCTCCGTACAGGTGTGAGGCCGCTGAGCAGAAGCAGAAGGTTCCCCTGGGGACGTTAAAGAAGGACCTGAAGACACAGGAAGAGAAGCAGAAGGAGCTGACGGAGAGGATTCGCCAACAGCAGGAGAAGCTGGAGGCCCTGCAGGTGTGTGGTCCCGGGCAGGGGCTGAGCAAGGCCGTGCCATGTCTGTCCGATGGGACAGGCCTCAGTGGCTCCCCTGTCCCCTCAGGCTCAGGTTCACCCCCACTCACCCAGGAGAACTGCCAAAGCTTTTCCGCCCCGATCTGCAGGCACACTGGTTCTCAAGTATGCCCCCATGATTCTTTTAGCCACTCAGACTGTCTTATTTATATATACACAGTGGTCCAGTTCATTTATGAATGTTTGAAAGCTCCAGAAAATGAATAGTTTACCTTAGAGGTAACAATTAACTGCATATTCTTCCAGTGTTTTTTTTTTTTTACTGCCTGCATGCACATAAATTCGTATATATTTTTAATAGAAATATGAAGATTATGCTGTTACATGTATATACACACACATTTTCAGTAGATAATTAAATTCTTTGGCTTTTAAAAACTATTTCTAAGTTATTCTCCCAAAGATCTATTAATTTGGGGATTAAAAAAATATATTTCTGCAAATTTGATTGGCAAAAATATAGACTTTATAATTTGAGTTTCTTTCATATTTTTAAAATTGGACAGTTTTTCCAAATTGGACAGTGTCTGTATGTCTTTCAGAATTGCTTATGCTTCTCTCACATTTCTGGGTTTTTCCCCGTTGAGTTGTCAGGGTGTCTTAGGTGTAGCTGTGGAATCAGCCCTTTCCTGGATGTATTACGGAAGCTTCTTGCTTTCTGGCTTCTCCCTGCGTGCTGCACCCACCTGTCCTTTCTTGGCCTCATTCACCAGGCCTTTCCCACCGTTTTTGTTGTTATTGTTGTTTTGTCTGCTTTAATGGGAGTTTAGTTCAGTCTCTCAGTTGCTTGATTAATCACAGAATCCTGCAGTTTGCGGAGGGTTAGTGTGTCTGTTTTTTTTGGGTTTCCCAGTGAGAAGGGGAGGCTTGCAATAGTAGGGCGGTGGCCCCGGTTTTCTTCCCCACTGTCCCGGGCAGTGAGGATCCAAAGAGAGTGCCTGAGTGTAAACTCTCAGACATCCAAGAGAGGTAAACAGCTGCATCCTCACCTTTGTGCAGAAGACCACACCCATCCGCTCCCAAGCTGACCTGAAGAAGCTGCCGCTGGAAGTCACCACCAGACCTTCCTCCGAGGTGAGGCCCAGTGCAGGCGCGGCTTTTCCTCGGGCATCGTGTGCTGGCGGCAGGTTTTCACTCTCTCTGGGCTTCCTTTAGGAACCTGCACGCCGACCTCAGCGCCCTCGCTCACCTCCTTTACCTGCTGTGATCAAGAATGCCCCGAGCAGACCCCCCGCTCTCCAACCTCCCCGGCCAACCAGAAAGGCTCCTGTCATCAGCAGCACCCCAAAGCCTCCTGTCCTGGCAGCCCGGGAGGAGGCCTGCACATCCCGGCTTCTCCAGCCCCCCGAGCCTCCCCGAAAGCCTGCTAACACTGCAATCAAGACTACGCCTCGGCCCACCCCTCTGGTGCAGCCGCTGTCACCGTCTCTACTGCCCAACTCCAAGAGCCCCCGGGAGGTCCCCACCCCCAGAGCCATCAAGATGCCAGTGGTCAAGAAGCCAGAGCCACCTAGTAAACCCGCCCCGGTGAGATGCTTTTCTCCTCCGGCCCCAGCCCCCTCGGGGGGTAGGAGTGGAGCTGGGCAGTCAGTGTCTTCATAGCTGAAGGGACTTGCTCGGGCACAGAGCAAGTGGCTGATTCTTGAGGGAGCTTTTCGCTGCTCCCTCCGAGGTGCGGGCTGCCACAGACTTGAATGGCCTCCACGGCTCCTCGTACTGCAGCTTAGTTTGTGGTCTGGTGACACAGTTTCGCTGAGCTCAGTAGCGGGTGCTGTGTTTCAGGGAGGTCACGGCTGGCCCGGGCTGGAGTGAACTGAGAGACCTTCCCGGTGACAGCTCTGGGCACGGGTCCCCCTGGGCACAGGGCCAGGAGTTGCTCTGTCCTGAGAAATGTCAGGTGCACTCGCCCGGGTGGAGATGGAGAAGCACACAGGCTTCCTGGACGCCAAGGACTGACGTGGCTCCTCCTCTCCCCTCTCTCCCTGCTCCAGGCCACGCCTAGTCGGAAGCGGATTCTCGATGCCTCTGATGAGGAGGAAGCTGAGGAAGAGGCTGACAGGAGGAGGGAGAGGCCCAAGCGGGGCAAAGTTACTGTGAAGGAGGAAAAGAAGGACTCGAGTGAGGTAGGTGGTCGAGGGGAAGTTCTCAGCAGTCTGCACCGGCTCCGTCTCGCTCTGACGCGAGCCTTCCAGAGAGCAGTTTACAAAGATGTGGCAACGTGTGCTAGGTAGGATCCTGAGGGAGACGGAGCCCTAGGTCTGAGGTCACGTTGGCACAGATTCAGGGAGGCTTAAAACCCTTGCTTTCTGTGTCCATGACATTTTGTCCCTTGCCCGCTCTCTGGTTGATCAAGGTGAGAGAAGCATAGACACCTACGCTAGCGGTTTAATAAGTGGCACTTAGCACATCCTGGTCATTTAAACTGCGTATAAATGAGCATGGCGGTGGCGGCTGAGGACTGGGCAGCCAGCCACGCAGAAGCTGCTCTCTGCGGCTCTAACACTCTGTTCTCCTCGCAGCTGTCAGACAGTGCTGAGGAGGAGGACTCCGCTGACCTCAAGAAGGCTCAGAAAGGTGAGCTGCAGGAGGCGCCTGCCGCCTGCGGGGGAAAGGAGGGGTGTCTCAGCCAGTGCTTATAGAGGCTCCCCTGCTCTGGGCTCTGGGCTCCGGGCTCCAGTGGTTTCAAGTCTAATTCCTAGAAGAACTCTGAAGAAAGCACACCCTCGTGTGCATTTTAGCAAGAAACCCTTGGCATTCACCTCTGGCACTCACCCTGTGCTCTTTGGAACTCTTATGCCAGATGGGGGAGGAGACCAGGGTCGCTGGGTTCCCTGTCCCTGGCATCGTGGGGACAAGCACCCGGGAGTTCTTGTCCCTGCAAATCCTGGGATGACCTTTCTCGGGGCATCTGGGTGGGAACTCTAGTCAGTGTTCTGATTTCTGCTCCATCCCGTTCTCAGATAAAGGTCTGCACGTGGAAGTGCGTGTGAACAGGGAGTGGTACACGGGCCGCGTCACAGCCGTGGAGGCAGGCAAGCATGTGGTGCGGTGGAAGGTGAAGTTTGACTATGTGCCCACAGACACGACACCAAGAGACCGCTGGTAATGCCCTTCACAGAGGCGGGGTGGACAGCGGTGGCCAGGGCAGGGGAGGCTGTCCTCCATCCTGGGAGCCGGGGGCACACGTGACAGAGACGCAACGTCCTCTCCAGGGTGGAAAAAGACAGCGAGGACGTGCGGCTGATGAAGCCGCCTTCCCCGGAGTATCAGAGCCCGGACACCCAGCAGAACGGGGGCGAGGAGGAGGAGTCCGCAGGGGCCCAGCCGGCTGTGGCCGTGACCGACGCCTCCACCTCTGACTGCATCCGCATTGAGCCGGACACCACTGCCCCGAGCTCCAACCACGAGACCATCGACCTGCTCGTCCAGATCCTCCGGTGCGTGCTGTCCTGCCCCGGGGCCAGCAGCGGCTCCCCGCCCCTCGGTGCCATTCTGACTCCTTGTCCCCCCTGCTTTCTCGTCTAGGAATTGTTTACGGTACTTCCTGCCTCCAAGTTTCCCCATCTCCAAAAAGGAGCTGAGTGCTATGAATTCAGACGAGCTGATATCCTTTCCTCTGGTGAGTCTGGCCTGCCCTCGGCTCTTGCACGCTGCGTGCCCCTTGGTGCTTGTGGCGGTTGCCAGCTCTCAGCTGTGTGACTCCCGCCAGCTTCCCTCTCTCACACTAAGTGATGGGAGAGGAGACTACCCTGTGGGAAAGACGGGCTGAGCTGGACGTGACTGGTGTCACGAGACCCTGGCCTGAGTCCTCACTGACGACAGTAGGTTTGACATTTTACGATGAATGCATCTCTTTTCCTCTACCTGGGCAGGGGGGTAAACCTGTCACAGGCGACAGCGGAGAACTTGAGCTCAGAGTGCCTAAAACTTGACTCAGAGGGATGTAGAGAGAAGCTCGTGATGTGCCAATGAGCACTGAGTCCTATGTGACCCAGCGAATGCTGATGTGGCGCTCCCCTGAAGGGCCCTTGCTGGGAGGGAGCAAGAGTCCTGCTTCCACCGGCTTAAGAGTCAGTGGAGACCTGAGGTTTGTTTTTGTTTTTGAATATATTTTATTGATATTTTACAGAGAGGAAAGGAGAGGAATAGAGAGTTAGAAACATCGATGAGAGAGAAACATCGATCAGCTGCCTCCTGCACACCCCCCACTGGGAATGTGCCCGCAACCAAGGGACATGCCCTTGACCGGAATCGAACCTGGGACCTTTCAGTCTGCAGGCTGATGCTCTATCCACTGAGCCACACTATCAGGGCGAGACCTGAGTTTTTGCGGGGCACCTGGCTCTGAGACGGAGAGCTGTAAATGCTGTGGAAGTGGGCAGTCGGGGAGGCGGAGAGTGGCAGGGGGACTGTGTGAATAAAGGCTCAGGATGACAGAGCATGAGGGGGAGTCAAGGCAGCAGATGGGGGGTAAGAAGGGAGGGAGGAGCATGAGAGCAGGGTATGATACGTCTTATGTCCAGGCTTCAAGCCAGTGGCTTACATTCTGTATGAATGGGAAAGCCAGCCAAATGGTGGAGCTGATGAAGTTGTCCATCTAAGCCATGTCTAGGGCAGGGATCAACCCAGTTTTTCGGCAGAGGGCCAGCTAGCAAATATTTCCACCTTTGTAGGCTACACAGTGTCTGGCAGCTACTCAACTCCACTGTTGTAGCCTGAAAGCCACCGTAGACAATACGTAAAGGAAAGGCTGCGGCTGTGTTCCAATAAAGCTTTATTTACAAAAACAGGGCAACAGGCTGATTTAGCCCACGGGCCATGGTCTGCTGCTCCTGCCCTGAAGAGGGTCACGGCATGTTGGGTAGGATGGTGAGTGGGAGATGCAGTCAAGGAGGCTGGTCCAGGTGTGAAGGTCAGAAGTGGGGGAAGGGAATGGAAGCCAGAGTGGTGGGAGTGACCAGCAGTGAAGGCCATGTCGGCGTGGACAGCCTGGTCATTGCTGAGGCCAGTAGGGGAGAAGTCCATGCTCCCTCCCGTCTCTCCAGTCAGAGGGAACTGCGGCGTATGACAACTGTTCTAGGAGAGGAAGCAGACTGTCCCCAGAGAAAGGTGATGAGGTGAGATTTAATGTGTTGGGCCCAAGTACTGGCACCAACGTTTCTGGTGACAGCCTGTGGGCAGGTGGAGACTGGGGATGGCATTTGGGGGTGGGAAGGTCAGGGCTGGAGGTGGGGATCTGGAAGTTAAGTGGGCCGTTTCATGGTGGGAACAGCTAAGTTTTCTGGGCTGGTTTTCTAGAGAATTGGACTTGAAACTGCAAGATGAGGATTTTCAGGATGTTGGTCCCTCATGTGGCAGCCATGTTCTGGATAAGCTTTTCCCAAGTTAAAAATATGGGGCTTAATCGCCGTCCCACTTTAAAACAAGGACATGAGCCCTAATCAGTTTGGCTCAGTGGATGGAGCGTCGGCCTGCGGACTGAAAGGTCCCAGGTTCCATTCCGGTCAAGGGCATGTATCTTGGTTGCGGGCACATCCCCAGTGGGATATGTGCAAGAGGCAGCTGATTGATGTTTATAACTTTCTATCCATCTCCCTTCCTCTCTGTAACAAATCAATAAAATATGTATTTTTTTAAAAAATAAAATAAATAAATAAAAGAAGGACATGAGGTTAGGACTTGAAGACACGAAGCCTTCGGGAGGTGACGTCTGTCTAGTACAGCCCAGATTTGGGGCTCCTGTGGACAGGGTCTTCCCCTTCACCGTGCGGCCAGCTCCCCTGTGCGATGAGCGGCTGGTGCTGGAAGATGCTGCACTGAGGAAAGCTCATGGAGGCTCCATGCCTTCACTCCGGCCTGCAGAGCCCAGGCTCAGGCAGCCGGAAGGGCCGGCTGGGTTGGCCCGACATCTTGTCAGTCACATTTGTTGCTTTAGCTTAAAGTTGTTGCCAAACTCAGAGCAAAGCCTGGGTGCGGTGGGAGCTCTGCAGGGGGCTCAGTGCTCCAGCGGAAACGGTAACAACGGATGAGCCTACAACAGTGTGTTAGCTGCTTCTGTAAAAGGAGGCGTGTCGCTTCATGTCCTCCTGGTTACAGTGCCTAAAAGAGCTCACATTTTAATTTCTTTATGTCAGGGACTCAGCAGAGTCTGGTGTTCATTATGTCCTGGTCAGCCTAAGTGGTGGTCGTTTTTCCCGCATGCTGGACCAGGAGTTCCATAAAGCCCACAGGGTCCTGCAGGTATTAGATCCAAGTACATATACATCCAGTAATACAACAGCTGCTTGGAAACCTATAATTACTTAAAGTAAACATTTAAAAAATGAATAAATCCCAGCCAGACTCGAGGTGTTATATACTGACCTGAACACTTTGGAACTGGTGTTGGGTGCTGCCATGTAGTTGCCAGGTAGAACTTGGGCTTCTTTGGCCATCGTGGTTTAACAGGATGATATTCTAGATTGTCAGGGGAAGGACACAGCTAGATACTTGCCAATGACTCTTTTCAAAGACAGTAAGTAGTCAGGCCCTGGCCAGTGTGGCTTAGTTGGTTGGAGCGTAATCCGGTGCACCAAAGGGTTGGTCGGGGGTTTGATTCCCAGTCAGGACACCTACCCAGGTTATGGAGTTAATCTCCGGGGGTATATGGAAGGGGCAACCGATCAATGTTTCTCTCTCACATGTGTATCTCTCTCCCAAACTCCCTCTCCCCTCTTTCACTCCCTCACCTCTTCCTCCTTCTCCTTCCCTCTCTCTCTAAAATCGATAGAGGTTAAAAAACAAACAAACCTACTCAGGAGCCACCCAAGGTGCTAGCTACTTCATTCACCTTCCGGGAAAGAAGGAACGGTTAGAGTGGTAAGACTACTGGTCAGGCAGGGCCTTGGTTATGACTCTGTGGTCATTAAAGTGGCCCTGTCTTGCTTCTTGGTGGCTTAGAGTAAGTCACGTGGTGAGCTGAGCTTAGAAAAGGAACGGAGCCGAAAGACACGCTGCCTAAGGGATTGCGCTGAGATCCATCCCATTGGCGGCCTGGGAAAGTGAGGAAAGCTTCATGCCCACCCAGACCACCGTTCCCATTGCGGCCCCAGCCTTTGGAGGTGCCGGGGGCTCGGGAGGGTAAAGACTGCCGCTGCATAAACAGGCGGCACAGCGGAGTGCCTGCTGGTGCCGGTTAAACTGGGGAGAAGGGAATTTGGTGCGACATTGTGGGGTGTGGCCTGGTGCGGATTGCTGGCGGCTTTTGTGAAGCCGGAAAGGCACGATGGAGCGGGGACAGTGACCGTGTCCTTTCTGCCCCCGGAATGGGAGGAGTCACCCCTCACCTTCCTCGGGGCTGGCTGTGGGCGAAAGCAGTGCTGAGTGCTCCCCTGGGCGATCCCGTCCCCGTCCTCATGGGCGCCCCAAGAGGTGGCATCGCAGCTTTCTGCTCCGGAGCTGGTACTGCCTGTCCTGTGTCTGACCCCCCTTCCGGATCAGAGCCCTGTGCTGAGGCAGCTGGGAACCAGTGCCCATTGTAGAGGGCCCTGGGGACCCCTGTGAGCTCATGCGCCCCTCCGGCTTCCCCCACAGAAAGAGTACTTCAGGCAGTACGAAGTGGGGCTCCAGAACCTGTGCCATTCCTACCAGAGCCGCGCCGACTCGCGGGCCAAGGCCTCGGAGGAGAGCCTGCGCACCTCCGAGAAGAAGCTCCGCGAGACGGAGGAGAAGCTGCAGAAGCTGAGGACCAACATCGTGGCGCTCCTCCAAAAGGTGCAGGAGGTGAGCCAGGCAGCGCTCCCATGGCGCCCGGACCAGCTGGCCTCGGGGGCGGGGGCTGGGGCACCTCTTGCTGCCTTCTCCCCACTCGCAGGAACCTGTGGTTTCAGCCCTGGCTGCGCAGCACCCTCACCAGGAGGCTGAGGTGGTGCGGCTGCCTGAGCCGCCTCCCAGCCAGACCACGGTATCGCTCTGCCCTCGCTTAGACATTTTGATGGACAGCCTCGTTTGGGACTCCTTCCAACCAGGATATAAAGTTCTGTCTTCCAGATGGCGCCCAGATGGGACTGGGTGGCCCCACATGGAGGGCTCCCTTAGGGTCTCCGTCCTTCCCCAGGGCCTGCTCCCCCTGTATACTGCGGGTGCCAGGCAACCCGAGAGGCGGGAGAAGGGCCCTCCCTCACCGCCAACACTCAGGGCAGGAGGTAGAATTACTGGGGCAGGAAGTGCCACGCAGGACACAGAGGGCACAGAGCCACCTCCCAGGCCTCGAGGGTGGTCTCTGGGGAGGCACTTGAGCTGAGATGGAGCAGTCCCGCAGGAGTGAGGCTGCGTGCTGCCGGCAGAGGACAGGCCGGCCTCAGGCAGTAGCTGCGGGTGTGGAAGCGGCGGGGCCTGTAGCGGTGGGGAGCCGCTGCCTCACCCGGTCTGCCCTCTAAGACACTGACTCTGGTTGGTTGTAGGAGGGCCTGGCATGGCTAGAGGTTAGAACCCGGGACGCCAGTGAGGTTCCCACAGTTGTCTGGGTGAGAGATGCTGGCGGCCTTAACCGTGGATGGTGACAGTGAGGAGGGAGGGAGTGGGCAGATCTGGTGTCGGAGGGAAAGGGAGGAAGCAGGGTGATTTCCCGAGGTTTGTCCTGAGCCTGTGGGCGGAGGGAAGGCGGTGGCTGAACTGAGATGGGAACAGTGGGGGTGGGGGTGGGGGTCTGTGTTGTTTTGGATTTATTGAGCCC
>PVJN01020724.1:0-35597 GCA_004026805.1 Lasiurus borealis | reverse complement strand
GTTCACACTTTACAGGCACTTTCACGTGTCCCCAGACCTCCGTCTTTCATGGCTCCCCTCAGTTTCCATGCACTCCTTCCTTTTCACAACATTCCAGACGCCCCCATGAGTGTTGCCTGGAGCTGGGATTCAGTGTAGTCAGAACTGAAGTTCAGTGCAGTTGGGATTTTCCATCTCCCTCCCACTAGAGGAAGCCAGCCAGACCCTCCTCTGCCCATCCTCTCCATGAGCATGTCTCGGTCCCTCAGCTTTTTACAGCATCTCTGAGTGTTCGTGAGCCTCTCTCTTTACTTCTACTTGTAGAATTTCCACTCAGCCACTTTCCTGTGGTTCTGGATGATGTCCATTCTGTCTTTTAGTGTAGTTTTGAAATTGTTGTGCGAGGCAGCAGCTTAGGTGTTCACCCATGCCACCATCTTGGTTTCTCTATCTCAATTCTCCTTTTTAACAAAAAGACCAAGACTAGCCTCAAATACTTATCAGGCAACCATATCCATCTGAGATTTTAAAAAGATAACAATTAGTACTTTCATTGTATCCATTTTTAGTTTTTTTTTTTCTTTCTGTTGTGGCTGCGCAGCGCCAGCACAGCCAAGGGTTTGGCGAACCTGAGGGAGGGCCAGCAAAGGATGAAGAAAAGACAAGACAAAGAGAATAAGCTGGGTCTAGGTGTATCTTCTGTGCCAGGCTGAGACCACCAACAGATCCAGACTGCAAGCTGAGGCTTTATTTTATAGCCAGAGGTAATCAAGGTAGGGGTCACTATGTTTACAATGTTCTTGTGAGTTTCACTTGTTTTGGCAGCACTTGCTGCACCTCCCATAGCCCATTAGCTACCCAGAAAGGATCTAGGGAGCATCATAAGGTCAAGTTTAATTATGTTAAGAGGGCTGTGCCCTCTAAGCTGGGATTTGTTTGTGGCTTTGCCAGCAGGTCAGTCTAAGGCTTAACCCTATAACTGCTCCCCACATGTGGCAATTAAAATTAATTTTTAAATTATAGTAATGGTACAGTTTCATTTGGATGATTAATATTTTTTGTTTTTAAATTTAATATTTTAGAGAATCAATGTAAAGACAAATACTGAGTAAATAAGACTATAGACAACAGTTGATTATAGAAAAAGAAAAGAAAAGGTGAGGCATAGATTACTGAAATTTGAGAAACACTAGAGTCAGAATGGGACAAAATTACAGAACAGAAGGGAAGGAATGGGGCCAAAATGAAAACCCCAAAGAAAAGTCAAGTAGTGTCATTTTACCTAAAAGGAAATAGTCAAGGATGGAAGAGAAAGGAAGCTGACTTTTGGAGTTGAAGGCTATGAGTTTGAGTTCTACTTCTGTTACTCCAGATGAGTGCCTTTGTAATAGTGAAGAATCGTAACGCCACCATCATAATGTTGGCATTGTTTCTGTGCTGACTGTGACTGATATGGAACTTGTAGATAGACAGCATGTTTGTATAAGAATCCTAAGAACTAACTTCAGAAGGCACAGACTCCAACCCCTAGCCCTCCAGTTCTGGGAGATTTACTGACCTTTGACCATAGAACCAAGATGATGTAGAACGAGGAAGACAAAGACCAGGATGACACAGCAGACCATCACTTGACCAGTTTCAAGGTTCTTTTCAGAATAGACCGTGCTGGCTAGAACACGGAGAACTTTTCAACCTTCTCCCCTTCGTTTCTTTGTTCTGCTTTCCCTCTCCCTCCTTATAAAAACCTCTGACTGCACTGAGGTAGGAAGATGGGCTTTGGATAAGAGTCCCCCACCTTCTCAGGTAGCCAACACTTGAATAAACCTCTTTCCTTTTTCACCAGCAGCTATCTTAAGAGTTTGGCTTTCATGGTGGCAGGTGGCCCAACTTTGGTTTTGGTTACACCCTGCTCACTGCTGAGCCTCAGTTTCCTCTTCGGGAAATGAGTGTGATCCAACATCATCATTACTGAGACTTTGGGTTTTTGTCTCCTTGATGGAAAAGAATTTAGACCAGGGAAACTGATAAAAGCAAAGGCAGATTTATTGGGGCTTTGCAGAGAGCAAAACCACTGAGACAGGGCCTCAGGTTCTACACCCCAAATGTGGAGCTTCAAAATTTTTATTCCTTGGGAATACAGAAGTTTCTGGAGTTAACCAGTCAGGGTGTAGGTTGGCTGGTTACTTTTTTTAGGAACTCATGGGTCCCACTGAAGTCCTTGTACCAGTTAGTAAAGTAAAAAATTCTGGGATTGTGCAAGATGACTTATGGGATGCAGAAAGGGACTTTCCCAACAGGTATTGAGTTTGTCTCTGGAATTTTTGGCTTGGCTTTAAATCTGAAAAACAAACTTAAAAGAAGTCATGCTAGTTCTAGGACCATTTTTTATAGCTACCTGTTGATAAACTTCCATAGTTTATCAATGGAGCAATTTTTGGAAACATGTTATTCTTCCTGCTTTATCATTACAGGGATGTAATCGTGATTCATAGAGATTCTCTGTGTGGGAGCAGCTCTCAGTGTTCAGGTAGACAACTAGCAAGAGATTAAAGTTTGATAGGTGTGAGTGAAGGCCAGAGATGGGGCTAAAAGAATGAACACTTTGCCCTAGCTGGTTTGGCTCAATGGAAAGAGGTTATGCAATATCAAGACCTGCATACGAAGGGTTCTGGGTTTGATCCTGGTCAAAAGCATGTACCTCAGTTGCAGACTTGATCACCAATTCTGGTTGGGGCCTGTGCAAAGGCAATCAATCAATGTGTCTCTCATATCTATGTCTCTTTTTCTCTCTCTCTTCCTTCGACTCTTTAAAAATCAATGGAAAAACATCCTCAAGTGAGGATTAACAAAACAACAACAAAAGGATGAATGATTCACGTTGGCCAGTGTGGCTTAGTTGGTTGGAGGTTGTCCTGTGCAATGAAGGGTTGCTAGTTCGATTCCAGGTCAAGGCATATGCCCCGGTTGCAGGCTTGATATTTCTCTCTCATGTCAATGTTTCTTTCTTTCTCCCTCTCCCTTCCTTTCTCTCTAAAAATAAACTAAAAATCTATCCTATCTAATAAAAGAGTAATATGCAAATTGACTGTACCTCTGCCACATCCACAAGTCAATCAGAGTGAGTATGCAAATTAACCCAACCAAGATGGCTATGGCCTCAGAGAGAGCAGGAGGGAGGCTTGGATTGACCCTGGCAACGAGGGAAGTCAAGCTTTCTGCACACCCTGGCAGGCTCAGGCCTCCGCATAAGGCAACAAAATTTCAATAGCTATGTGAGCAGAAGGCTTGGCTCTGCTACAGGCTACAAAGTTTCAATTGTAGAAGATAAATAAATCCCAGATACCAAGGGCTCTGCTTGGGTCACCAAGGGGCATGACCCGCCTGCAAACCACCACAGGTCCCTCGCCCAGGCCACCCGCCCCCTCCCCCCCAAAGGAACACCCAGCCTGATCCAGGACACACTTCAGGGCAAACCAGCTGGTTCCCACCCTATCTAATAAAGGAGTACTGTGCAGATTGACCATCACTCCAACACACAAGATGACTGCCTGTTGGAAACCAAACATTGTTCTCACTAAATGGATGTAAACAGGAGACCAGAAGGCTGGTCAACCTTAATTGCTCTGAAAGGTCAGAGCTAATCATTCACTGTTTAGTTGAAACTAAAGCAGCCTCCACCTGTTTGTTTCATGTTAATTTCTGTTTTGTTATTTCCTGCTTAAAGACTAGGGGTGTGTCCAAAAGCCTTAATAAAAGGGAGAAAAAGGCCAGAGCAAGTGGTAGTCCTTTCCACTAGAGCAGTGGTTCTCAACCTTTCTAATGCCTCGATCCTTTAATACAGTTGCTCACGTTGTAGTGACCCCCAACCATAAAATTATTTTCATTGCTACTTCATAACTGTAATCTTGCTACTGTTATGAACTGTAATGTAAATATCTGATATGCAGGATGTATTTTTGTTGTTACAAATTGAACATAATTAAAGCATAGTGATTAATCACAAAAACAATATGTGATTACATATTGTGAAATATTTATTTCTAATTATAAATTAAAATTTTTGTCTTGAATCATGGTGTAGCATGGGTAACAGTCTTCATATGACAACAGTAAACTACATTGCTACACTTTGCTACACCGAGAAGTGGTCTGTTGGTTCCTAAGACCATGGGAAATAGGTGTTTTCTGATGGTCTTAGGCAACCCCTGTGAAAGGGTCGTTCGACCCCCAAAGGGGTCACAACCCACAGGTTGAGAACCACTGCACTAGAGGAAGGCTCCCACCTGGCCCCCCAATATCACCAAATTAATATTTTCTAGTCTCTCTTTTTGTTTGCGTGTGGCCTCCTTCAGAACCTGAACCCTGAACCGGGAACCCTGAACCACGCGGGATGTGGAAAGGGGCTCCCACAACTGCCCCATGTGGTCAAAAGATCCTGCCCCTATGTGGACACAAGATGGCCACCACAAGATGATCAGCAGGGGAGGGCAGTTGGCAGGGATCAGGCCTGCAAGGGAGGACAGTTTGGGTGATCAAGCTTATAGGGGAGGGCAGTTAGGGGTTACCAGGCTAGCAGAGGAGGGAAGTTGGGGGTAACTGGGCCTGCAGGGAAGGGCAGATGGGGGAGACCCAGGCCTGCAGGGGAGGGCAGTTGGGTTGACCAGGCCCACAAGGGAGGGCAGCTAGGAGCAAACAGGCTGGCAGGGGAACAGTTAGGCATCAATCAGGCTGGCAAGGGAGTGGTTAGGGAGTGATGAGTCTGGCAGGCAGAAGTGGTTAGGGGCAATCAGGAAAGCAGCCAGGTGAGCATTTGGGAACCAGCAGTCCTGGATTGTGACAGGGATGTCCAACTGCCTACCTGGATCGGGCCTAAATGGGCAGTTGGACATCCCTCAAGGGGTCCTATATTGGAGAGGGAGCAGGCTGGACTGAAGAACACCCCTCAGCCGCCATGCATGAATTTCGTGCATTGAGCCTCTAGTCTATGTATTAAAGCCTAATATACAAAGTGTCCCCTCAAGAGTTCAACTGGGAGACCAGGAGTTCTGTCGCTCACTGTGAGGTGTGCTGACCACCAGGGGGTGTTGCAGAGTGAAAGAAGGCTTTGCCAGCAGCCAGAAGACCCTGATTGGCTCTGATCACCAGCTAGGCCTAGGGACCCTACCTATGCACAAATTTCGTGCACCAGGCTTCTAGTGTTATTAACAAATAAAAGAATGAATGCTGCCTTAGCAATCAGAGATGCAGTCAGGATGCACACAGCAAACTGGCAAACTGGCTGCATGAACTCTGAGCAGAAATAACTTCTGATTTAATTTTAGGTACCTTTTACTAAAACTTCAGTTTACCAAGAGAGCCAGCCTGCCCATAGAAGCAGAGAGAGAGGAGGGAGGAGTAAGCAGAAAAGGATCATTTGCTCAAAATAAAACTGGACAACCACTGGGTCCAGGCTGCCTGTTATTACTTGAGCCTAAAGCAGACAAAGTGTTTATTTCAATAATGCCAGCAGGATTGATATGGAATTTTTGGACTAGAACCCAGATTCTTTGTCTGGTGGAGTCAAAGAATGAAACCACGGACAGGGATTAGTATAGCAAAGGTGGAGATTTATTGAAGAACAAATATAGACCCCCATGTAGAGAGAGGGAAAGAGTCCTGGTGTAGGTTGGCTGGCTACCCCGAATGGACTTCCAAGTGGCGGGGAAAGGGTCCCACTGACTTGTGATGGTTTATAAAGGCTGTAGTTCCTGTGTCATGATATCCCCTCTGATTGGTCAATAGTCTTCTTCAATTTGGTTATTATAGTGATTTCTGAGGCCCTCCTCCCTCATTGTCCTTCTATTCCTTCTGGGCTTTCTTCTTTATTTTGTAAATATAGACGTTTCTTGGCTACTTCCAGGTTCCTTGTCTTATAGAAATATACCTGTTGCTGCTTCCTTGGCTTATATAAATGCAACTGTTGCTGCTCCCTTGTCTTATGGAGATGTAACTGCACCTGGCTTCCTTATGTTATGGAAATGTACCTTCTCCCAATCTGTATCCCTATTTTTTCCATGGACCCCAATTCTAAAAATTCCCTATGTTACCCTAAAATTCCTGTTTAAGTATGAGAGAGCAATAGGTCATCCATAAAAATCTGCTCTACCCATCCCATAAGTCTGCTTATATTGGGTAGAAGGACAAAGATTACATGGGAAAGTAAAAATGGCAGTCATGGGAAAGTCAAGGTACAATGGTTACAGGTTACAGGCAATGTGGGCCTGGGAGGTGGCAGAGTGGAAGTACCTCTGGGCACTTGCAGGACCAGAGTGTAGGCAATAGGAGCTGGGGTCCCAAAGGGCAGGCAAAGGCAGGCCTCTGGGATGTGAATGATAGGCAGTTCTCAGAAAAGGAAGATGGACTGCATTCTGATGTTAGCTCCCATGTGTCAGGTTGTACAACTCTCAGCCAGGTCAGAATGTGCTTTCTCTGATCAGAACAGAACAATCGCGGTTAACAGAGCATGATTAATATTTCCTACTAGAGGCCTGGTGCATGAAATTTGTCCATGGAGATGTGTGTCCCTCACCCTAGCCTGCACCCTCTCCAGTCTGGGACCCCTCAAGGGATGCCCAACTGTCCATTTAGGCCTGATCCTACCAGACTAAACGGGCAGTCGGACATCCCTCTCACAATTCAGGACTGCTGGCTCCCAACTGCTTGCCTGCCTGCCAGCCTAATCACCCCCTAACCACTCCCCTGCCAGCCCGATTGCCCCTGCCATCCCTGCCAGCCTGGTCACACCTAATTGCCCTCCCCTACCAGCCCTGGTCCCTCCCAACTGCCCTACCCTGCTGGCCATCTTGTGGAGGCCATCTTGTGTTCACATGGGGACAGTCATCTTGTGTGTTGGAGCTACGGTCAATTTGCATATCACTCTTTTATTAGATAGGAAAACTATAGCTAGTCCCCACTATTGCTTTTCTTCGCCTAACAAAAAGAGCAAGGGCATTTATAGAAACTAGGATCATCTGATTGATGGACTTGTTACCAAGCAAAGGCTCGCTGTCCAATGTGCATAAAAGCCAATGCCATGGTATCAGCTTTTGAGAAAAGAAAAAAACTTTATTGCGAAGTTGATGAGCAAGGAGTTCAGTCTCCCCGATCCAGATTCTGGGCATGGATTTAAGGGATCGGCATGGGAACTGCCTGGACAGTGGTCTTTGAAAGTGTTCTGGTATTCAGGTTCTGATTATGTCCAGTCCTTTGACTCCATGGATTGGGGGGTGGGGGCAGGGAGGGGTAGAGGATGGAAATAGGGGATGAGAAGCAGGGGAGCAGGTAAAGTTGGAAATCTGGTTTAAGGAGAAAATTGCAACATTTTTTTTTCCTTTGCCACATGACTTGCAGTTTTATTCTATTGTCTCTGAAAAGCAACTCAGTATCTTGTAAGAAACAGGACAGGACCAGTCAGAGCTGGTTCTATGGTTACAGTCATGACTTTTTTGGTCATTCTTTTCTACCTAATGATGAATACAGCTCCATCTCCCACATCCCTTTGAAGCATAGTAATGATCCCTCCTTTGGGAAAACTGCTGTTTGAAACTGCTGTTTTGAAGTTCTATGCTATTTCTTGCTAGTCCCTTGTTCCGTAAGTCAACTCTTATTTTTAGATGGTCTCTTATTCTGTAAAAAATAACTCTGTTTTTTAACTTAAATAATAGAAAAGATAAACTTAACCATCTGACCTTGAAAGCTAGCCATCTGAAGGGGCTGATACGCTGATAATGATAATAATCCCCATATTTTCATGCCAAGTGTTTGTTCATTATACAGGTGCCTGTAATCTTGGATATAATATGTACTCAAGGTTACAAATTGTCTGTATAGATATGACAGATGTTTGTTAGATATGATATATACTCAAGGTTACAAGCTGTCTACAAAAATAACTTACACAAAGACCTAGAAAGATATAAAAAGGGAATACTCCTTCTTGTATTTGTTTAGAATATGACAGAGAGATTCTGCTCTGACCTCATGTACAATAAACAACTCCTAATTAATTGACTTGTTAAGGCATCTTGTATCTAGCTCGCTGATTGACAATACAACATTTAGAGGTACCAGCGAGATAAGAGACAGGTGCCTATCAGCACCTGGTCTCAGGTGCCTGGGATGGATGGCCTCCCCTGTTTGGCTGCCAGGTTCTAAGGATCTCCAGGGAGGGTACCACCTGATGAAGTTTCAGGGCCCCAGAGATACTTCTTGGTGGTCATAACAGCCAGACAAGGGACACCTGACATGCCCCTGCATTCTTTTGGAGTCATTGGAAAAAGTCTCTGGAGGTAAGGGAATTCAAATTCAATTAAGGAATTTTGAGTTCACTTTTCTGTTTGTTTGCTTGGGATTAGTCATCTTGCTATCAAGAGGAGGACTGGACACAGTCTTAACTTCTCTGGTAGGTTCTCACCAAGATGTTGGTCAAGAACATTGTCTTGAGGCATGGGTGCCAGCAGTGCCCCCACGTCCATTGAGGGAGTTAGGAAATGTTCCAGTTATCTGTTTAACCCCCATGAGTGCTTGTCTGCTGAAAAAGTGTGAATGGGGATGTTTGTCTATCTGTCTCAGCATAATTATCTGTTCATTAACTGGTCTAAGTGTGAGAGCCTGCATAAAAGTGAAAACTACTTTGTGTTTTTCTGTACTTCTGCTGACTCATCTGGCTAAAACGTTTGATTTATTTAAGGCTGAGTGCTCTGACGGACTGCAAAAATCCCCAAGCAGCTGCTGAGATTTCTTTTTTCTCCGGCTTTTTTGCTCTCTGTCACTTAGCTAATAAAATTTCTGTCTATGTTTGTATAGTAGGGGCTTTAGTTTGCTCTTCCCTGCTTAGTGATTTTGCTGTATTCGGTTAAAATTTTGGAATTCTGGGGTTGATTTAAAGCTATAAATTTGTGAAGGGTGTAGCCTAGAGAAGATTAAAATGAAGGCCGACTAGGTTCCAAGTTTGCTTGTAAGAAAAAGCAAGAGAAAAGTCTTTCTAATGAACTATTTGCAACAAAGTAGTAAAAAGCTATAAAATTTTCAAGGAACAAAGAACTTGTTATTTACAGTTTTCTTTTCTCCTCTGGTTGATAAAGGTTTCCAAGGGCAAAAAGAGATGCAGGATTTGCTAAACCCAGTAGGGCAGAGAGATTTACAGGGCCCTGCCCATACCTGTGACATCATTGTCCCACATGGGTCAGCTGAGGTGGAACTAAGGCTTATAGGGTTAAGATTAGTACATTTTCTCGTGGCTTGTGTAAGATGAAAGAGAAAGACTGCCATATTTTTATGATTTTCTTGGGTGATCTCTGCTAACTTCTCATAATTAACTGCTTTATGGGCTGCCTTTTTCAACCCTTCTAGCAAGCAGAAAATCATATGGTCCTGAGACCTGCAACCTGCCTGCCCTTCCGTATAAATTTATAGTGGGTCTCTGTCAGGTTTCTGTCAGGGGGGCGCATGCCAGCAGAGGGTATCTGCATGGCCCTGGGCATGAAGCCAGATTTGGCACCAGCAATCTCCTGAAGGGGACACTTTGGGCTTGGTGCTGAAGTGATGGAGGAAGAGAATCAAAAACTGTTCCAAAGTGGGTGTGAAATAGGGTAGTAGTGGGATTCGCTAGGTAGGGTGGCAGGCTCTCAGTCTTCTGAGATAGAGGAACCCTGGTCTGGGGGACAAGAGATGGTTAGAGATATCAAAAATAGTAAAGAAGGAGGAGGATTTGAGATCCTCTGAGGGCTTAAAGTAAAGAAGGCAAAATCTACGAGGAAAAGCAGCTGTTACAGAGAGAAGAATGTATCCTTAAGTGTAAAATGCCTGGATATACAGGATCCCATGCCACTTACCTTGTTTTTCCTACTAAGGACAGAGTAAATGGTTAATGCAGAAAGTGGGGGGACATCGACAGAGAGAGCAGGGAGAGATAAGTTTTTGTTGACTTTTGCTGGCTGGTTTCTTCAAGACCACAAGCATTCTGCAAAGCACTATAAATCTTTCTTTGCTCCGTTTTATTATCTTTAACTCCTCTAATACACATAGAGAAAATCTCATTGTCCAGCCATATTAAAAGGTTCCTACCTCTGAGCCTGGCAGGGCGAGGTTACTGGGTGGGTGCTTCTTGGGCTGCATGGGAATGTTCAGCAAAGAAACTTTAAATATAATATTTTATTGGTCTTACTAGAAGAGAATTAATTATATAGTCAAGACTAAATCTCAATGTTATTAAGGTACATTTTCTTGAAAGCAAAAGTATATTTAAAGTGTATTCATGAAAAAAACAAGATGGCATCATAGGTGAACACCTAAGCTGCTGCCTCGCACAACAATTTCAAAATTACAACTAAAAGACAGAATGGACACCATCCAGAACCACAGGAAAGCTGGCTGAGTGAAAATCCTACAACTAGAAGTAAAGAGAGGGACTCACGGAGACTCAGAGGAGCTGCAAAAAGCTGAGGTACAGAGACACGCACGTGGAGAGGACGGGCAGAGGAGGGTCTGGCTGGCTTTCTCTAGCGGGAGGGAGACAGAAAATCCCAACTGCACTGAACCCCAGACTCATAGGGGGAGTCTGGACTGTTATGAAAAGGAAGGAGTGCATGGAAACTTAGGGGAGCTGTGAAAGACAGAAGTCTGGGGACTCGCGAAAGTGCACAAACAAAGCTGACTGCTGATTGTGCCTGGCTTCCTCTAGAGGAGGAACAGCACTGAAATCCAGGTCCAATTGCACTGAACCCCAGTTTTGAGTGAGACACTGGGGACCCAGACTCATACAGGTCCCTAGAGCGCACAGAAACTTGGGGGAACCAGAAAGGCAGAGTTTTGGAAGCTCGTGTACTCAAAAAAGGTAGCAGTCTGGAGGCAAGCCTGCATGTGCAGACACAGTTGATCCTCACAATCAGTTGGCTTGGAGGTCAATCCCCCCAGTGATACCAACAGCAATCAAGAATTAACTACAACAAGTCTATACACACAGTTCACAAAGGGGTGCACCAAGAGTGTCCATCTCAAGTAACTAGGGAGGCAGACCTACTGGGCCACATAGAACAGCTACACACAAAGCTACTCTACCAACTTAGGGAAGCAGTGACATATTCGGAGACTAAAGAACAGATCACAATAGAAAGAAATGGAGGAAAACAAACGATTGGATATAGAGTTCCAAAACCACAGTTATAAGGTTTTTGAAGAATTTCCTAGAAAAAAATGGATAAATTTAGCAAGACCCAAGAGGAGATGAAAAAGAACCAACTAGAAATTAAATATACAGACTAAAATAAAAAATATTATATAGAAACCTAACAGCAGACTAGAGGATCACAAGAATCAAGTCAAAAATTTGAAATACAAAGAAGCAAAAAACACTCCACTGGAAAAGAAAAAAGAATTAAAAAAATGTGAAGAGAGTATAAGGAGCCTCTGGGACAACTTCAAGTGTACCAACATCAGAATTATGGAAGTGCCAGAAGAAGAGAGAGAGAGCAAGATACTGAAAACCTATTTGAAGAAATAATGACTGAAAACTTCCCCCACCTGGTGAAAGAAATAGACTTACAAGTCCAGGAATCACAGAGAACTCCAAACAAAAGGAATTCGAAGAGGACCACACCAAGACACATCATAATTAAAATACCAAGAGCAAAAGACAAAGCGAGAATATTAAAAGCAGCAAGAGAAAAAACAGGTAATTACCTACAAGAAAGCACCCATATGAATATCAGCTGATTTCTCAATAGAAACTATGCAGGCCAGACGGGAGTGGCAAGAAATATTCTAAGTGATGAATAGCAAGAACCTACAACCCAATTACTCTACCCAGCAAAGCTATCATTCAGAACTGAAGGGCAGATAAAGAGCTTCACAGATAAGAAAAAGCTAAAGGAGTTCATCAACAAGTATTATATGAAATACTGAAAGGTTTTCTTTAAGAAGAGGAAGAAGAAAACACTAAAAGTAAAAATTATGAACAACAAATATATATCTATCAACAAGTGAATCTGAAAATCAAATGAATTGAAAATCTGATGAACAGAATAAACTGGTGAATATAATAGAATTAGGGGCAAAGGAGTGAAGGGGATGTAGGGAGAGACTGGACAAAAATCATACACCTATGGATGAAGACAATGGAGGGGGAGGTAAAGGCAGAGGGTGGGGTGGGAGCCAGGTGGAGGGAAGATATGGGGGGTAAAGAGGAACAATTGTAATAATCTGAACAATAAAGATTTATTTTTTTAAAAAAAGGAGAATTGCCGGGTCGGGTTTGGCTCAGTGGATGGAGTGTTGGCCTTCAGACTGGGGGGCGTCCCGGGTTCGATTCCGGTCAAGGGCATGTGTCCTGGTTGCGAGCACATCGCCAGTCGGGGGCGTGCAGGAGGCGGCTGATCGATGTCTCTCTCTCATCGATGCTTCTAACTTTCTATCCCTCTCCCTTCCTCTCTGTAAAAATTCAATTAAAAAATATTTTTAAAAAATTTAAAAAGGAGAATTGAGCTTTTGTAAGTTCCTTTTTGTTATAATGATATTGCATAACAAACAATAATCATGCCTCAGTGGCTTAAACCAACACATACTTCTTTCTCACACATCTGCAGGTTGTCTGGGAGGCTCAGCTTCAGGATATGGGTTGAGCCTTTCATTCTGGGGCCAGCAATTCTCCAAAGCATATTCTTCTCATGATGAATGGTAGAAACACCAGAAATCAAGCCAAAACACATAGGCACCTGTAAAACCTGTTTGTGTCATTCTTTTTTCTTTTTTTTTTAACACAGGTCAGCTTTTATTGACTGTGTTACAAAAGAGCCAGTTTAGTCAAAAAGGCCAAAGCCCATGTCATCATCAGACTCCTCAGATTCTTCTTTCTTGGCTTCCACTTGCTTCTCCTCAGCTGGGGCAGAGGCGGAGGGGACAGGACCTCCTGCTGGTGCAGCACTAGCTGCAGGGGCAGGTCCACCAGCCCCTACATTGCAGATGAGACTTACAATGTTGGCATTGGCCAGAGCCTTTGCAAACAAACCTGCCAGAAAAGTTCAACCTTTACAGCAGCTGCTTTAATGAGGCATTGGTCTTTTCCTCCGCCACCCTCACTTCATCCTGCAGGATAAGGACCCAGTAGATGCAGAGAGCTCCGAGACTGAGGCCTTGGTGAGGGTGAGTGCTGGGCGAGCGCTGCTGCCTCACCCCTACACGGCCATAGCTTCCTTGAAAGAACCAAGCACCTTACTGGCAGCTGGGGAAACGGGGTGTGTGTCATTCTTATTAACATTCTATTGGCCAAAGTAAATTAAAGAACCACACTCGACCTCGTGGAGTGAAGAGCTATTTTATTTCTACCTTGAGTAGGGTAGGGAGCAGGTGGGTAAGTAGAGCGTGAAAATTTGCTTAATAAAAAATGTTCTCTACCTTGATAAGACTAGGTAGCCGAAACCGGTTTGGCTCGTGGATAGAGCGGCGACCTACGGACTGAAAGGTTCCGCTGTCCCCATGAGCCACAACCGGGGACCCGCCGCCCGGCCTGTGAACACCACCGGGACCGGGCCTGGGGAGGCGGCGGTTACAGGCGGCCGTGGCAGCTCCGACAGCAGCGCGACCCGCACCGCCCGCCCGCTCTGCGACCTGCTCGCCTTCACCACCTTCCTCTTCGCCTACCTGCTGCTGCAGGGCTTCAGGTCCCCAAAGAGGCTGAAGAATGTTGCCCTTCCTTCCTCCGCAAGAGGGCTTCTGCCTTGCCAAGGGACACAGGTTAGAAACATGTTGACTTAAAAAATATTAACTTGAAAGCAATGTGGACCAAAGTAAAAGAGATCAGAAGTTATGAGGAACCTCAAGGAAAGCCATCTGTGCAGTGAGGAGGGTTGACATTCTGCTCTCCTGGAGCTGTGGCATTGGAGATGTCTAGCTCTTTGGACTTTTGGGTTTGGCCAGGTTCTGGCCTTATGTTGGGAATGGCTGTGTGATTAGCTTCAACTCCTTATCTTCAGCGTGTTGCTTGGGCTACTGCTACCTGTGCCTGGGGTAGTAATTGTCCACAGCCACAGTACAAAGTGAGGATCTAGGTGCAAGGTCCTCATTAGTCTGGTCAGTTCCTCCCTCGGATCTATGTTGAAGTTTGCTATTCCTTGCAAGAATCCACACAAGATTGGAGGAGTTTTCTGGAAATACACAAGCATATTCTCAACCAAATGTCAGCAAGGGTCCCAATCCTTCCATACACCAGATTCAGGATCTCTCCATTTAACCAAACCATTTTGGCTTATTCTGACACTAGTGTAATTCCATAGGTGGCTTGCCATCAGGGTTACAAATGAAAAAATTTAAAGTAATTAACACTTGGTGCCATCTACTTATAGGAGATTTCACCACTACTATTCCCCCTTTTTGTTTTTCAAGTTGGGATTTTAGCCGCTGATGTTAGTGTTCTATAATTGCCTGTCCTTGGGAATTGTATGGTATTCTCGTAATGTGCTAAATTTTCCATTTCATACAAAATTGCTGGAAATGACAACAGGTCCATTATCAGTTTTAATAATTTTTGGAATTCCCATGACAGCAAAAGCAGCTAGGCAATGATTAATTACCTGTTTTTCTGTTTCCCCTATAGATGTAGTGGCCCATATGACCTTTGAAAAAGTGTCTACGGAGACATGTAATGCCCCAAGGCATCCAAAGGAGGATAGTGTGTCACATCCATTTGCCAGATATGGTCCCTCATCAATCCTCAAGGGTTAATTCCTATATTAGGCCTTTGAGGCAGATCTTGTGGAGGGGCAAGGACCAGACTGCGTTCCCCCCATAAGGAATCGAATTAAGGTCAGGGTGACCTCAGGCCCAGAGGCAGTAAAACCAGGAACTGGTGGTTTTAGTACACAAACACCAGGTACCTGAGGCACACCAGCTCTGAGAAACCACAGGGTCGTACAAACCACCCCTAGGAAGGACATCTGCATTCCAAGCTGCTTGCTTAATCAGAGTTTAGATAAAGAGTAATGCTTAGCCAAGTCCTCCTGCGCTGAGGATAAAAGGCATTTGCTGCGGAAGTTCAGGACTCTCGTGCTTCCTCGCTGTGTCAGTGGAACCGGGAGCCCGGGCTCGAGTTCGTAATAAAGGCTTCCTAAATTTTCCAATTGGCTGTCTGGTGGTCGTCTTTCGCGTGTGGGTTCGAGTCCCACCTGGGTTGCCCCACAACATCTGGAGGCCCCAGCGAGATACCCTGGCCAAGCGGCCAGGGCTGGAAACCCCAGAGAGGACACTCTAGTCTCCGTCCCGGGCTCCCAGGGGGACAGAGTGATCTCCTCATAAAAACGGCGATCCGATCGATTGAAGCCATCTGGGCCTCAAATTGAGGTAAGAAAATCTGGTCTGGTCTAATCTGGTCTGGGGAACGTTCCATTTGAGGACCTGAGGAGAGCAGGACGCCTCGGAATCTCCCGGTCCTGGTCCCGACGCGACAGCGTCTGGGGCTTCGGTTTAGTCTGGTCTGGTTAGTCTTTCTGTGTGCTTTCTGTGTTTTGTTTCAGTAGTTTCTGTGTTCGTATTTAATTTCTAATCAGTTGTGTGAGTGTACGGGAAGGTATGCATGAGAAGCCGTGGCTGACTGGGTGTCGATTGTTAGGAGAAGTGTGTTTTGTGGTGTTCTGGATTGGTTTTGGAATTGGTATTTGTGTAACAGTTTATAGAATTGGAACAAGAAAAACGGGACAGGGACCTTCCGGACCCCTACTCCTCTTCAATGTTTTCTTAAAAATTTCAGGAGTTTAGGAAGCGGGCGGAAGACTATGGAGTGCGGTTGACGATTTCACTCTCCAAAATTCTGTGAATTGGAATGGCCTACTTTCAGGGTAGGGTGGCCGTCCACTGGGACTCTCGACTTAAGCATAGCGGGAGGGGTCCGCCGGGTAGTTTATGGCGACCCAGGCCACCCAGACCAAATTCCTTACATTGACATATGGATTGGTATTGTGACTGATAGTCCCCGGTGGTTAAAAGGCTGCCTAAAACGGAAAGGGAAATTGGAAAAGAGACAGATGATCCTTGTGGCCCAATCCCAGAAAGCCAAATTAAGAGCAGAGGCTAAACCTGTCTTAGAAGCAACGGAGGACGACCTCCCAGGGCGGCGTCCACCTCCTTATGCGCCGCCAGTCTCCCCGCCACCAGAGGCGGGGGCCTCTTCGGCGTTATCAGGCGTGGTTACTCCTGTCCGGACGGGCACTTCCCCACAAGGGTCTCTCGGGACTCAGTCGGGAACGGCCACGGGTCCAGTGGAAAAGACAGGTCTTTATCCGTCCCTTTCCAGCACCAATCCCTTTAGCCCTTCCCATACCCATGCAGGGACGGCTTACAGCGGGGAGTCTGGAAGGGCGGGGCCAGTCACCCCACCGGCCCCTGTCTTACCACTGCGTCAGGCAGGGCCTACTGACCTCGGACCAGATGGGCAGCCTTTTATGGTCTGTGTTCCATTTTCTACCAGTGACCTCTATTGGAAGAATCAGAAGTCCTCTTTCTCCCAGAACCCTCAGGGCCTCATTACCCTTCTTGAATCAGTATTCTATACCCATCAGCCAACATGGGACGATTGCAGCTCCTCCAGACCCTTTTCACCTCAGAGGAGAGAGAGAGAATTAAGGCAGAGGCCAGGAAACTGGTCCTCGGACCAGATGGGCAGCCCACCTCGGATCCAGATCAGGTGGAAGCCATTTTCCCTGCAGGGAGGCCGGCATGGAATGTGAACTCTGATAGAGGTAAGGAGGCTCTCGATCGGTATCGCCAGACTCTCTTGAGGGGTATCCGAGCGGCTGCACGGAAACCCACAAACCTCTCCAAGGTAACGGAGACAGTACAAGGGCCGGGTGAGGGGCCTGCCGCATTTCTCGAAAGGTTATGTGAGGCGTACCGGACATATACTCCTATCGATCCGGACGCCCCGGAAAACAAGCGGGCACTCACCATGGCCTTTGTAGCCCAGTCGGCCCCAGGTATTAGAAAAAAGTTACAAAAGTTAGAAGGCTTTGCAGGAAAGTCACTCTCAGAGCTGGCCGAGATAGCCCAGAACGTTTTTGACAATCAAGAGGACCCCAGTGTGGCATTAAATCAGAGGATGGCAAAGGTTCTCCTGGCAATGAAAGAAAGAGAAGACCAAGGAGACAGATAGGCAGACCGCCCAAGAGAAGAGAAGCCAAGGGTAAACCTAGACTGGGGCGGAATCAGTGTGCATACTGCGAGGAGGAACACTGGAAGAGAGATTGTCCCAAAAGGCCTCAGAAGGCTGCCCCGGTCTTGGTAGAGGAAGTGGACTGATCCGGAGGGAGGAGAGTCAGGGCAAATCACCTGGACTCGCCTTCCTCAGGGGTTTAAGAACTCCCCAACTTTGTTTGATGAAGTGTTAAGCCAAGATCTGAGGGACTTTCGTTTCAGCCACCCAGACGTTACTCTACTCCAGTATGTGGATGATCTCCTGCTGGCCAAGGAGGAGAAACCTGTCGAGCCGTTACCAGGGACCTGTTGCACACGTTGGGCGACCTGGGGTACTGTGTCTCGACCAAAAAGGTACAACTCTGCTCCACGGAGGTGACGTACTTGGGCTATCATATCCGAAGAGGTGAGCGAACCTTGTCTGGCAGCAGAATCCAAGCCATCAAATCTATCCCCACCCCGAAGACGAAAAGGCAAGTCAGAGAATTCCTAGAGGCAGTGGGATACTGCAGGCTGTGGATTCTAGGTTTTGTTGAAATTGCCAAGCCCTTGTATGCAGCCACAGGAGGGAAAGACCCTGACCCAGTTTGGACTGTTGAGGAGGAAGAGGCTTTTAAAAGCCTAAAACAGGCCCTCATCAGTTCTCCTGCACTAGCCCTCCCTGACCTGGCCAAACCTTCCCAACTGTTCGTTGCTGAATCGAAGCGGGTGGCCAAGGGCGTGCTCACTCAGACTCTGGGCCCTTGGAGACGGCCAGTGGCCTACTTGTCCAAAAGACTTGATCCTGTGGTGGCTGGATGGCCAAATTGTCTGAAAGCCATTGAGGCAACAGCCATACTGGTGAGGGAGGCCTTCAAGTTAACGTTTGGACAGGACCTCCAGGTGGTTGCACCCCATAATGTGGAAAACCTCCTACGTAGTCCCCCGGAGCAGTGGCTTTCAAATGCCCGCATCACTCAATACCAAGTCTACCTCCTAGACCCACCCCGTGTAAGCTTCCTGAAGACCACCGCGCTAAACCCAGCCACCTTGTTGCCTGATGAAGGGGAGGACCAGAGCCCCCTGCACGACTGTGAGGAGGTCCTCACTGCCCTTACATCCCTGTGCCCCGACCTTACAGATGTGCCCCTCCGGGACCCAGATGAGACACTTTTTACTGATGGCAGCAGTTTTATGGAAGGAGGAACTCGATACGCTGGGGCAGCAGTTGTAACCGAGGACAGGGTTATTTGGGCGCAGGCCCTAGGACATGGTACCTCCGCCCAAAAGGCTGAGCTAATAGCCCTCACACAGGCCCTCCGCTGGGGAAAGGAAAAAAGGATAAATATCTATACGGACATAGATATGCCTTCACCACTGTACATGTCCATGGGGCCCTGTACCAGGAAAGGGGACTGCTCACCTCAGGGGGAAAGGACATTAAGCATGCACAGGAGATTCTAAACCTCCTATCAGCCATATGGGGGCCGAAGGAGATTGCTGTCATCCATTGCCAAGGGCATCAGACAGATGATTCTCCAGTGTCGAGGGGAAACAGGTTTGCAGACAAGACAGCAAGGGACATTGCCAAAAGGCCAGTAGGGCTCCTACAGGTGCTGACGGTGGTTCCCGAGATAGAACTGGAGCCGAACCCCACTTACTCAGCTGAGGAGAAAAAGGCTGCTGACAGATTGCAAGCCCGGGAGTTGCCGTCTGGCTGACTTCAACTACCAAGTGGGAAGCTTTTTCTTCCGGAAGTTCTAGGGCGCACAATCGCCCTCCAGAACCACAAGAAGACCCACCTCGGGGGAACCAGGTTGGCAGAACTCTTGGGGGCAAGGTACCACATCCCTCGGCTGTGGCAAATAGCAAAGTATACAGCCAGAAGGTGCCACATCTGTGCCCAGGTAAACCAGGGACCCCCGATAGCTGAGCCAAGAGGCAAAAGGTTCCGGGGTTCCAGCCCGGGAGAACACTGGGAAGTGGACTTCACCGAGCTGCCTGCCACACAGGGAGGATACAAATACCTCCTTGTAATGGGAGACACCTTCTCTGGCTGGCCTGAAGCTTACCTGACCAGATCAGAGACTGCTCAGGTAGTAGTTAAAAAGCTCCTCTCTGAAATTGTCCCCCGGTTTGGCCTACCACTATATATGGGGTCCGACAATGGCCCGGCATTCATTGCCAAAATCACTCAATTGGTGGCAGAGATCCTTAAGATCTCCTGGAAATTACATTGTGTGTATAGACCTCAGAGTTCTGGGCAGGTAGAAAGGATGAATTGGACTTTAAAAGAGACTTAAACCAAATTGAAGTTAGAGACTGGCGAAAACCGGGTGAGTCTCCTTCCCTTTTGCCCTGCTTAGAGCTAAGTGTACCCCATATATAAAAGGACTGACTCCTTTTGAGCTTATATTTGGACGGCCTCCGCCTCTCCTCCCATGCCTAAGGGAGGAGGAGTTGGTCGCCTTTTCTAACAGAAATCTCCTCAGGTCTCTACAGGCTCTACAAACCAGTCGAGCAGCTATCCACAAGACAGTGCGAGCTGCCCACCAAGAGCGGACTGCCTCGGGAGACGTAGACCACACCCCAGCCTGCCAACCTGGAGACTTGGTCTTAATAAAGAGACACAACCCGGACTCCCTTGAACCTCGATGGGACGGACCCTTCCAATTCATCCTGAGCACCCCCACCGCTGTCAAGGTAGCCGGGAAGAAGCATTGGATTCACCGAACTCAAATAAAGAAGGCTGAAGATACAGGAGGACAATGGAGGGTAGCTCACACGGGGGATCCCCTCAAGGTCAGACTGCAGCGTTCCTCTCCCTCTTTCTCCTCACCAACTGTATGCTGAGGGTGACCAGGAACCCCCATCGAGCTCCCACATATGTGTGGGAAGTAACTTGGACCGTGGATGGAAAAATTGTGGGTAATGTTACCACCCCCGGGGCTCTCCAGATAAAAACTGACTTATGTAAGATATTTGGGGAAAATTGGAACAGTTCTCCAATGGGGGCCCGAGGGAGCCGAGCCGGGATTAAATCATATGGATGTGGGAAGCTTAGTTTTGAACAAGGGCTGTGGAGGTCCCCCCATTATATCTGTCCACGGGAGGGACCTCCCGAATGTGGGGGGAGGAAGATTACTACTGTGCCGCATGGGGCTGTGAGATCCTCGCCCCATGGAGAGCCGTAGACCTTAACTACGGTTTAGTAGGATTAGACCTCTTGTTCCTAAAACAAGGTGGACTATGTTTAGCTTTAGGGGGAACTTGCTGCTTTTATGTTAACCATTCAGGTGTAATCTGTGAGAGTTTAAGCCAACTGAGAAAGCATATACTAGACAGAGAAGAAAAGCTTAAGCAGGAGGGGAACTGGTATGAAAACCTTTTTAACTGGTCTCCATGGCTCACCACATTGCTCACTGCTGTAGCGGGGCCCCTCACACTCCTTATCCTCATACTCCTGATAGGGCCCTGCATTATTAGGGGATTAACCTCCTTTATACAACAAAGGATCCAGGCTATAAAGCTCATGGTCCTACATGCCCACTACCAGCCCATAGCAGATGGGGAGTGGGAACAGTTGGAATCAAGGATTTGATTCCCCTATAAGACCAGTAGGAATGTGGAGGGGCAAGGACCAGACTGCGTTCCCCCCATAAGGAATCGAATTAAGGTCAGGGTGACCTCAGGCCCAGAGGCAGTAAAACCAGGAACTGGTGGTTTTAGTACACAAACACCAGGTACCTGAGGCACACCCAGCTCTGAGAAACCACAGGGTCGTACAAACCACCCCTAGGAAGGACATCTGCATTCCAAGCTGCTTGCTTAATCAGAGTTTAGATAAAGAGTAATGCTTAGCCAATTAAAGTTAGCCAAGTCCTCCTGCGCTGAGGATAAAAAGCACTTGCTGCAGAGGTTTGGGGCTCTCATGCTTCCCTGCTGTGTCAGTGGAACTGGGAGCCCGGACTCGGTTCGTAATAAAGGCTTCCTAAATTTTCCAATTGGCTGTCTGGTGGTCGTCTTTCGGTTCGAGTCCCACCTGGGTCGCCCCACAACAATCTAACGTGCAAGTGGGACATTCTTTGATAATCTGTTTTGCCTGCTGTCCCCAGTGATTGAAAATTGTTTAGACAACATTCTGGCAGGATGATGTAAAAGCTAATGAGATTCTGTGCACTGTTTTAATAAAGCAACCAATTGATCGGCATAAACATTTCCTTTTGTTAAAGGACCATGCAATGTGGTATGAGCCCTGATATGAGTAACATAAAAGAGGTATTGTCTTTGCTATACAATTTTCTGTACCTGTATAAATAGTATAAATAGACTTTGGCCACTGAGCCATTTTATTTATTCTTTTATTTCATAAATCTTTATTGTTCAAATTATTACAATTGTTCCTCTTTTTTCCCCTATAGCTCCCCTCTACCCGGCTCCTACCCCTCCCTTTGCCATTACCTCCTCCCGCCCCATTGTCCTCATCCATAGGTGTATGATTTTTGTCCAGTCTCTCCCTGTACCCCCCTCACCCCTTTACCCCAAGAATTGTCAGTTCACTCCCTTTCTATGCCCCTGATTCTATTATATTCACCAGTTTATTCTGTCCATCAGATTTTTAATTCACTTGATTTTTAGATTCACTTGTTGATAGATATGTATTTGTTGTTCATAATTTTTATCTTTACCTTTTTCTTCTTCCTCTTCTTAAAAAGTACCTTTCAGCATTTCATATAATACAGGTTTGGTGCTGATGAACTCCTTTAGTTTTTTCTTATCTGTGAAGCTCTTTATCTGCCCTTCAATTCTGAATGATAGCTTTGCTGGGTAGAGTGATCTTGGTTGTAGGTTCTTGCTATTCATCACTTTGAATATTTCTTGCCACTCCCATCTAGCTTGCATAGTTTATATTGAGAAATCAGCTGACAATCATATGAATGCTCCCTTTTTGGTAATTAATGGTTTTCTCTTGCTGCTTTTTGAATATTCTCTCTTTGTCTTTTGCTCTTGGCATTTTAATTATGATGTGTCTTGGTGTGGTCCTTTTGGGATTCCTTTTGTTTAAGGTTCTGTGCACTTCCTGGGCTTGTAAGTCTATTTCTTTCACCAGGTGGGTGAAGTTTTCAGTCATTATTTCTTCAAATAGGTTTTCAGTATCTTGCTCTCTCTCTCTTTTTCTGGCACCCCTACAATTCTGATGTTGGTATGCTTGAAGTTGTCCCAGAGGCTCCTTACACTATCTTCACATTTTTTATTCTTTTTTCTTATAAGTCTATTTCTTTCACCAGTTGGGGGATGTTTTCTGTCATTATTTCTTCAAATAGGTTTTCAGTATCTTGCTCTTCTCTGTTTCTGGCACCCCCATAATTCTGATGTTGGTATGCTTCAAGTTGTCCCAGAGCCTCCTTATACTAAACTCAAATTTTTGGATTCTTTTTTCTTTTCCAGTTGAGTATTTTCTGATTCTTTGTATTTCAAATCTTTGACTTGATTCGTTCCTCTAGTCTGCTGTTAGGTCTCTGCATAATAATTTTTATTTCAGTCAGTGTATGTTTAATTTCTAGTTGATCTTTTTTCATCTCTAAGTTGGTCCTGTTTCATTTTCTCATGGGTCTCACTGAATTTATCCATTTTTTTCTAGGAAATTCTAGAAAAACCTTAAAACTGTGATTTTGAACTCTATATCCAGTTGTTTGCTTTCTTTCATTTCTTTCGTATGTGATCTGTTCCTTTATCTCTGCATTTTCAATGCTTCCCTGAATTACTAGAGTAGCTTTGTGTGCTAGGTGTCCTATATAGTCCAGTAGCTCCATCTCCCCAGTTAGCTGAGGTGGACTCTCTTGGTGCACCCTTTTGTGGACTGTGTGTACAGCCTTGTTGTAGTTAAGTTTTTATTGTTCTTGGTATCACTGGGGGGAATTGACCTCCAAGCTAATTGGTTGTGAGGATCAGCTGTGTCTACACCAGGAGAACTTCTGTGCTGGAGTCAGCCTTATGAGACACGACTTGCAAAATTGCAAAAGCCTCTGTGTTCAGCTTGGATGGGGTGGAGTCTCAGGGCTGAGCAGACAGCCTTAGCTTCTCGTCAGCCTTGCCGTACATGGCCCCTGGGTCTCAGTGTCCCTAATTGCTGCAATCTTCTCTGTGCACATGCGCACACACGCACACACCTCCAGACCTCTGCCTTTCAGGCTCCCCTGAGTTTCTGTGTGCTCCTGGGATCCGAATGAGTCTGGGTCCTCAGGGTCTCCCCTGAAACTAGGGTTCAGTGCAGTTAAAAGTGGATTTCAGCGCAGTTCAGAGGTTTTGTCTCCTTCCTGCTAGAGAAAACCAGTGGCACAATCAGCAGTCAGCCCTCTGTGTGCATTCTAGTGCTCGTGCTCCTCCAGACCTCTGCCTTTTCACGGATTCCCTAAGTTTCCATGCACTCCGCCCTTTTCACAACAGTCCAGACTCTCTCCATATGAGTCTCACAGAGAATTGGGGTTCAGTACATTCGAATCTGGGGTTCAATGCAGTCAGGAGTTTCCATCTCCCTCCCGCTAGAGGAAGCCAGCCAGGCACTTGGCCACTCATCCTCTCCACGCGAGTGTCTTAGTACCTCAGCTTTTTACAGCTCTTCTGAGTCTCCGTGAGCCCCTCTCTTTCCTTCTAGTTGTAGAATTTCCACTCATCCAGCTTTCCTGTGGTTCTGGATGATGCCTGTTCTATCTTTTAGTTGTAGTTTTGAAATTGTTTTGCGAGGCAGCAGTTTAGGTGTTTACCTATGCCGCCATCTTGGTTTCTCCATTTTTTGGCAAATTCTGTAACAGAGATAACTGACTTTCAGTGGCTTTAATGTTAAAGTATTATTTTATTTTTCTTTATAAAAACAGGAGTGCCCCCAAGATTTGTGAGGCAACCTTGGAATCTGATCCATTATATTCAAGAATTGCCCATTATTATGGAAACACTAATTTTGCTGGCCCAAACACTAATCTTGCTGTATATTTTCCTTGTGTCATTTTGCCATCTTTTAGAGGAAAAACAGTCTTGGATTTATTCCATAGCATCCAAGAAAAGATGGGGCTTAGGCAAAGAGGCCACCCAAAATCAGGTGGGGCATGCCTTCTCTTAAGCTAGCCTTTTTCTCTTCATAGGTATAGAAATTCCAGACACATCCCTAAATTGTGAGAAATGTCTCACCTATCCAAATTTCAAATGATGGACTGGGAAATAAAAACATGGCAAAAATGAAACTTTTAAGAATGCACTCAGAATTGGGCATCTATTTTACAGTATTACTAAAAGACCTAGTAATTAATGGGCTAGGGCCTTTGTTAGTTACCTCCCTTTGTCTAGGGAATTTTCCTAGAATTTGTGTTATTGACCACATTTACTGCTCATATTCTTTTTCCCCACCCCCACATTCTGTTTGCTCTGTGAAAATTTAGTAATGGCCCGGCCATCTACTGTTTCTTTTCTATTAAAATAAATTAAAGGCATGCTTAATAGACTAACATAAACACATTAAACCAAATGAAAAAGACAGATAAAACAACAATTAACAGAAAAGCTCATATAACACACAGACAAAACTTAATAAATCAGAGTTCTTTTCATGGATCTTTCAGATGTTTTACATTGCCTGAGACTTACAGCCAGATGCAGCCTAAATTTCAACCTGTTGCTCACAGATCCTATCATATTCTGCTCTCTATAGCACTGACTGGCATCTAAAATTATTTTAACTAAAATCCACCAGTCCCAAAGCATTATATGGTAATTTTCATACAAAGCATTAAAGAGTCATTTTGTAAAAGAACTGTTAGCCCCATTTTCTCTAACCATTTAGCCGTCCCACACTAAAGGCAGGGGATTCAGGGTCTTAGGTGTTACAGACTTTTGATCCTCAATACAAAGTGGGAATAATGCAGTTCAAACAAAAGTTAAAGATTACAAGGACACTTATTTTCCTTGAGCCTGACTTAAGATAGTACCTTTTGACACCTTAATTCCTTTACCCTTGAGCATGTAAGCTAAAAATTTACAATGATTTTTTTTTGCTTTTTCCTCGAATTCTGCTCCCTTATAACCTGGTTGAATCAAAATGTTCCTCATCCCCTTACCGTCATGACTCCAAAGCTGGCATGCTCTTTTGTACACAATGAACTTCCCACCTTTTCAGTGAATTTCCACTTTTCCCTTTTCACTTTGTTTTTTGCTCAGGTGAATCTTCTCTTTCAGATTCCTGTTCATGGCACCAGAATGCCGCAATCTTTACTGCTGATACCTGCCAGCAATGAACAGTACCTGAATGAGTGGGTGAGGATAAAGAAAAGACAGACAAGAACAGATGGGGTTGGGAAGACTGAGACTTGAGTCTGCAGCCCTGAGTTTATTTCCAGCACAGTATTTAAGCACAAGCAGAGGAGGGAGTTACACAAATCAAATATTTGCAAACACAGTCACTGACTTTCTGAGTAATCAAGATCTTGCAAGATCTTGCACATAGGCATGTTTGCACTAAGTTAACATTTTTTCAGCCAAGCTGTTTATTATGTCTAGAGTCTGCATTCAGATCTCTGTTTATTAAATTAAAGGGTGAAAGAGCAGAGAGCTATATCTAGAGTCTGCATTCAGATCTCTAGGACCCCTGTATGCCTGGGGCAGCTCCCCACACTATACAGCTTGGGTTCAGAATCTGAAGGAGAGTCCAATGCACAAATTAAAACACTAGACAAGAAGTATGATTTTAGAAGGCATGGTGGGAGGGGTAGTGGGGAGGCACACCAAAACCTGGCCCTTATCCACTTTTTATGCAATTTTTTATATACATCTTGCCCTCAGTAAAAAACAGCAAACATGTAGCAGACAGACCATGTCTAAGGTCAGTAATGACCAGTAAAGATCAGTAAGGTTCAGTAAACATTTACTTTGAGGCTCTTAGGTCAGAAAATTAGTTTGAGCCACTACTATCATAGTCCTTACATTGTCAGTCTTAGATATCTAATTTTAAAATATAACTGTAGTAACTTAAATGCATGGTGGTTTGGTTGGTTAAAAAAGCACACTGGAGAAACCAAGATGACGGCATAGGTGAACACTTAAACTGCTGCCTCACACAACAATTTCAAAACTACAGCGAAAAGACAGAATGGACATCATCCAGAACCACAGGAAAGCTGGCTGAGTGGAAATTCTACACCTAGAAAATAAGAGAGGGGCTCACAGAGACTCAGAAAAGCTGCAAAAAGCTAAGGTAGGAGAGTCGTGTGTGTGGAAAGGATGGCAACAGAGGGCCTGGCTGGTTTCCTCTAGCGGGAGGGAGACGGAAACTCCCGACTGCACCGAACTCCAGTTCTGACTGCACTGAACCTCAGTTCTGGGCAAAACTCATACTAGGGGGAATCTGGACTGTTGTGAAAAGGAAGGAGTGCAGGGAAACTTAGGGGAGCAGTGAAAGACAGAGGTCTAGAGATGCCCACAAAAGTGCGCACACAGAGGGCTGACTGCTGATTGTGCCACTGACTTTCCTAGTGGGAGGAAGACAGAACCTTCCAACTGTACTGAAATCCAGGTCGGACTGCACTGAAACCCAGTTTCAGGTGAGACCCTGGGGACCCAGACTCATATAGGTCCCCGAAGCACATGGAAACTCAGGGAAGCCAGAAAGGCAGAGATCAGGAGGCACGCAAGCATGACTGTGCACAGAAGGGCTGCAGTGATTACCAAGGGACACTGAGACCCAGGGGCTCACAGGAAGCCAAGGCTGTCTGCTCAGCCCTGAGACTCCACCCCATCCAAACCTAGTACAGAGGCTTTTGCAATATTGCAAGTCTTAAGTTGGAGTCCAGCATGGAAGTTCTCTGGCCATTTACACAGCTGATCCTCACAACCAATTGCTTGGAGATCAATTCCCCCCCCCCCCAGTGATACCAATACAATCAAGACAACTACAAGAGAGAATCCAAGATGGCAGCATACGTAAATACCTACACTGTTGCCTCCCACAACAATTTCAAAACTACAACTAAAAGACAGAACGGACATCATCCAGAACCACAGGAAAGCTGGCTGAGTGGAAATTCTACAACTAGAAGGAAAGAGAGGGGCTCACAGAGACCCAGAGGAGCTGCAAAAAGCTGAGGTATGGAGACGTGAGCATAGAGAGAGCCGGTGCCGGAGTGCATGGATGGCTTTCTCTGGAGGAAGGGAGATGGAGACTCTCAAGGGCATTGAACCCCTTATCGTACAACACTAAACCCGAGATCCAGCCAAAACTCCTACGGAGGAAGTTTGGACTGTGAAAAGGGAGAAGGGCATGAAAATTTAGGGGAGTCACAAAGGATTGGAAGTCTGGTGACACGCACGGCACTGCGCCCAGAGGACCAACTGCTGATTGTGCCCTAGGCTTTCATGATTGGGCGGGAGACAGACCCTCCCAACTGCGCCACTTCTAGCTCCACTAAACCCCAGTTTCGGGTGAAACCCTGTGGACCCAGACTCATATGGTCCCAGAGTGCAGGGGAGCCGGAAGTGCAGCAGTCTAGAGGCACTGAAAGAGAGAGAGAGAGAGAGAGCGCACAGGGTGAGACTCAGGGGCCCAGGAGGGAGGGGCTGACTGGAAGGCAAGGTGATCCCTTAAGCCCTGAGACTCTACACATCCCAAGCTCAACAGAGAGGCTTTTGCAGTTTTTCAAGTCTGGTATCATAAGGCTGAATACAACACAGAAGTTCTCCTGGCATAGTGAAAATGCCGGGACAAGGGAAGGGATCACAAACAAAATAAATGGAGGAAAACAAACCACTGGATATAGAGTTCAAAACCATGCTTATAAGGTTTTTCAAGAATATCCTAGAAAAGTTGGATACAGTTAGTGAGACCCAAGAGGAGATGAAAAAGAACCAAGTAGAGCTGGGAAAGAACCAACTAGAAATTAAACATACACTGAAATAAAAAATAATATACAGAGACCTAAGAGCAGACTAGAGGAAGGCAAGAATCAAGTCAAAAATTTGAAATATAAAGAATCAGAAAACACTCAACTGGAAAAGCAAGAAGAGAAAAGAATCCAAAAATTTGAAGATAATGTAAGGAGCCTCTGGGACAGCTTCAAGCGTACCAACATCAGAATTATGGGGGTGCCAGAACAAGAGAGAGAGCAAGATACTGAAAACCTACTTAAAGAAATAATAACTGAAAACTTCCCACATCTGGTAAAATAAATAGACTACAAGTCCAGGAAGCACACAGAACCCCATATAAAAGGAATCCAAAGAGGACTACACCAAGACACATCATAATTAAAATACCAAGAGCAAAAGACAAAGAGAGAATATTAAAAGCAGCAAGAGAAAAACAGTAGTTACCTACAAAAAGCACCCATATGACTGTCAGCTGATTTCTGAACAGATACAATGCAGGCCAGACGGGAGTGGCAAGAAATATTCAACGTGATGAATAACAAGAATCTACAACCAAGAATACTCTATCCAGCATAGCTATCATTCAGAATTGAAGGGCAGATAAAGAGCTTCACAGAGAAGAAAAAGCAAAAGGAGTTCATCAACTCCAAACCAGTATTAGATGAAATGCTGAAAGGTACTCTTTTAGAAGAGGAAGAAGAAAAAGGTAAAAGATAAAAAATTATGAACTACCAATACGTATCTATTAACAAGTAAATCTAAAAATTAAGTGAATTAAAAATTTGATCAACAGAATAAACTGTGAATATAATAGAATCAGGAGCATAGAAAGGGAGTGGACTGATAATTCTCAGAGGAAAGGGGGGAAGGAGTGTACAGGGAGAGACTGGACAAAAATCATACACCTATGGATGAGGTCAACGAGAAGGAGGTAAAGGTAGAGGGAAGGGTGGGAACCGGGTGGAGGGGAACTATGGAGGGGAAAAAAGAGAAACATATGTAATAATCTGATTAATAAAGATTTAATTAAAAATAAATTTAATAAGACTTAACTACAACAAGGCTGTATACACAGTCCACAAAGGGGTGCACCAAGAGAGTTCACCTCAGCTAACTTGGGAGGCAGAGCTATGGGCCATATAGGACAACTAGCACACAATGCTACTCTACCAACTCAGGAAAGCAGTGAAAATATGGAGACAAAAAAACAGATCACAAACAAAAGAAATGGAGGAAAATAATACCTCAGTTATAAGGTTTTTCAAAAATTTTCTAGAAAATATGAATAAATTTAGCAAGACCCAAGAGGACATGAAAAAGGACCAACTAGAGATGAAAAAGGACTAACTAGAAATTAAACATATACTGACTGAAATAAAAAATATTATACAGAGACCTAACAGCAGACTAGAGGAACGCAAAAAAATCAAGTCAAAGATTTGAAATACAAAGAAGCAAAAAACACTCCACTGGAAAAGAAAAAAGAAAAAAAAAGTGAAGATATTGTAAGGAGCCTCTGGGACAATTTCAAGCATATAGACATCTGAATTATGGAGGTGCCAGAAGAAAAGAAAGAGAAAGATACTGAAAACCTATTTGAAGAAATAATGACTGAAAACTTCTCACATCTGGTGAAAGAAATAGACATACAAGTCCAGGAAGAACACAGAACCTTAAACAAAAGGAATCCCAAGAGGACCACACCAAGACACATCATAATTAAAATGCCAAGAGCAAAAGACAAAGAGAGAATATTAAAAGCAGCAAGAAAAAAACATTAATTACCTACAAGGGAGCACCTATACGATTGTCAGCTGATTTCTCAACAGAAACTATGCAGACCAGATGGGAGTGGCAAGAAATATTCAAAGTGATGAATAGCAAGAACCTACAACCAAGATTACTCTGCCCAGCAAAGCTATCATTCAGAATTTAAGGTCAGATAAAGAGCTTCACAGATAAGAAAAAACTAAAGGAGTTCATCAGCACCAAACCAGTATTATATGAAATGCTGAAAGGTACTTTTTAAGAAGAGGAAGAAGAAGAAAAAGGTAAAGATAAAAATTATGAACAACAAATGCATATCTATCAACAAGTGAATCTAAAAATCAAGTGAATTAAAAATCTGATGGACAGAATAAACTGGTGAATATAATAGAATCAGGGATATAGAAAGGGGATGGACTGACAATTCTTGGGGGAAAGGGATGTGAGGGGTGCAGAAAGAGACTGGACAAAAAGCATACAGCTATGGATGAGGACAGTGGGGAGGGGTTAGGGCATTGGGTTGGATAGGAACCAGGTGGAGGGGAGCTATGGGGAAAAAAAGAGGAACAACTCTAATAATCGGAACAATAAAGATTTATTTTTAAAAATGAGTCTAATGTCTGCAAAATGCTTTAGGACAATGCATATCATGTAGTGGGCACACAATAAATGACAGCAACTATTATTACTGAATTTATTATTTGATTTAATATTTGAGATGTTCTGAGCCAATAGTTGGGAGAAACCAAGATGGTGGCATAGGTAAACACCTAAACTGCTCCCTCACACAACGATTTCAAAACTACAACTAAAAGACAAAACAACGTCATCCAGAACCACAGGAATGCTGGCTGAGTGGAAATTCTACAACTAGAAGGAAAGAGAAAAGCACACTGAGACTCAGAGGAGCTGTAGAAGGCAGAGGTACAGAGATGCACACTCAGAGAGGGCTGACAACTGAGTATGCGGCTGGCTTTCTCAACAAGGGAGTTTGGGGGGGGGGCAGGATAGGTGGAGACAGAAGCTCCCTACTGCTCTGATCTCCAGTTCCAGGAAAGATGCTGGGAACCCAGACTCATTCAGGGAGAAACTGAACTGTCTGGCAGTTTCAAGACTCGAAGGCTACTTTCTCTCAGAAGTCCTTGCAGTGATTACCACAGGACACTGAGATGCAGGGGGGGCCTCTTACGGTAGGGCTGATGAGAAGCCATTGCTGTCTGCTCAGCCCTGAGACTCCACCCCATCTAAGCTGAGCACAGAGGCTTTTGCAAGTCTTGTCTCATAAGGGTGTCTCCAGCACAGAATTCTTCCAGCATAGACACAGCTGATCCTCATAGCCAATTGACCTGGAGATCAATTCCTCCCAGTGATACCAACAAACATCAAGGTTTAACTACAACAAGATTTTGCACACAGCCCACAAAGGGGTGTATCAAGAGTGTCCACGTCAAGTAACTAGGGAGGCTGAGCCACTGGACCCTACAGGATACCTAGCACCCAAAGCCACTCTATCAACTCAGGCAAGCAGCCAAAATGCAGAGACAAAGAAAAAGGTCAAAAAAGAAAGAAATGGAGGAAAGCAAATGACTGGATATAGAGTTCAAAACCACGGTTATAAGGTTTTTCAAGAATTTTCTAGAAAAGGCCAATACATTTAGTGAGGCCCTTGAGGATATGAAAAAGGACCATCTAGAAATTAAGCATATACTGACAGAAATAAATAATAATATACAGAGATCCAACAGCAGACTAGAGGATCGCAAGAATCAAGTCAAAGATTTGAAATACAAAGAAGCAAAAAACACTCAATTGGAAAAACAAAAAGAATTCAAAAATTTGAAGATAGTGTAGGGAGCCACTGGGACAACTTAAAGCATACTAACATCTGAATTATGGGGGTGCCAGAAGAAGAGAGCAAGATACTGAAAACCTATTTGAAGAAATAATGACTGAAAACTTCCCCAACCTAGTGAAATAAACTTACAAGTCCAAGAAGTGCACAGAAACCCAAACAAGAGGAAATTAAAGGAGACTACACCAAGATACATCATAATTAAAATACCAAGGGCAATAGACAAAGAGAGAATCTTAAAAGCAGCAAGAGAAAAACAGTTAGTTACCTACAAGGGAGTACCCATATAATTGTCCTCTGATTTCTCAACAGAAACAATGCAGGCCAGACGGGAGTGGCAAGAAATATTCAAAGTGATGAATAGCAAGAACCTACAACCAAGATAACTCTACCCAGCAAAGCTATCATTCAGAATTGAAGGCCAGATAAAGAGCTTCAGAGATAAGAAAAAGCTAAAGGAGTTCATCACTGCCAAACCAGTATTATATGAAACTAGAGGCCCAATGCACAAAATAGTCTGCTCCCGATCAGGATCCATCTGTGGGACTACTAGCGAGGTGATCTGGGAGCAGCACCAGCCCACTTGCTGGCTGGCTCCACCCCTTCACCCCCCAATCACCCTGCCACCATCAGTCACCTCCTTCTATGGAGGAGGACAATCAGAGGGAAGTGGGGTCCACTGGAACCCACCTTGGCTGGCCTGGGGCCTGTGGGCTGAGGGCAGCTCTTGCATTGAGCATCTTCCTTCTGGTGGTCAGTGCGCATTATAGTGACTGGTTGTTCCACTGGATTTTCTGCCTTTTAGTTGACTTGCATATTAGGGTTTTATTATTTAGGATGCTGAAAATTTTTTCTTTAAAAAGAGGAAGAAGAAAAAGATAAAGATAAAAATTATGGCCCTTGCCGGTTTGGCTCACTAGATGGAGCATCAGCCTGGAGACTGAACAGTCCCAGATTCTATTCCAGTCAAAGGCATGCATACAAGTCCTTTGGTTGATCTCTTATCTACTCCACCTCTCCTTAAACTTCCTGCTGTAATTTGACAGTCTGTTTGATGCTTTACTGCTTCTGTGTCTATCTTTTTGTTCATCAGTTTATAATGTTCTTTATTATCCACAAATGAGTGAGATCATGTGGTGTTTTTCCTTCACTGACTGGCTTATTTCACTAAGCATAACGCTCTCCAGTTCCATCCAGGTTGCTGCAAATGGTAAGAATTCCTTCTTTTTAATGGTAGCATAGAATTCCATTGTGTAGATGTACCATAGTTTTCTGATCCACTCATCTGCTGATGGGCACCTAGGCTGTTTCCAAATTGTAGCTATTGTAAATTGTGCTGCTATGAACACAGGGGTGCATAAATTCTTTCTGATTGGTATTTGTAATTTCTTAGGATAAATTCCTAAGACTGGGATTGCTGGGTTAAATGGGAGATCCACTTTTAGTTTTCTGAGGAAACTCCATACTGTTCTCCACAGTGGCTGCACCAGTCTGCATTCCCACCAGCAGTGCACGAGGGTTCCTTTTTCTCTGCATCCTCACCAACACCTGTCGTTTGTTGACTTGTTGATGATTGCCATTCTGACAGGTGTAAGATGGTATTGCATTGTCGTTTTGATTTGCATATCTCAGATAATTAGTGACTTTGAACATGTTTTCATGTGTCTCTTGGACTTCCTTCTGTCGTCTTTCGAAAAGGTTCTATTTAGATCCGTTGCCCATTTTTTTATTGGATTGTTTATCTTCCTTTTATTAAGTTGTATAAGTTGGCTGTAGATGTTGGAGATTAAACCTTTATCAGTGATAACATTTGCAAATATGTTCTCCCATACAGTGGTCTAGTGGTCTTTCTTGTTGTTTTGTTGATGGTTTCTTTTGCTGTGCAAAAGCTTTTTATTTTGATGTAGTACCATTTGTTTATTTTTTCTTTAGCTTCCATTGCCTTTGGAGCAGTATCAGTGAAGAAGTTCTTTTGGCATATGTCTGAGATTGTGCTGCCTCTGGATTCCTCTAGTGTTTTTATGGTTTCCCATCTAATGTTTAAGTTCTGTATCCATTTTGAGTTTATTTTTGTATTTGGTGTAAGTTGGTGGTCCAGTTTAATTTTTTCTATGTATCTGTCCAATTTTTCCAACATCATTTATTGAAGAGGCTATCTTGACTCCTTTGTATGTTCATGCCTCCTTTGTCAAATATTAATTGAACACAGTGTTTTGGATGGATATCTGGATTCTCTATTCTATTCCATTAGTCTATATGTCTGTTCTTGTGCCAGTACCAAGCTGTTTTGAGAACAGTTGCTTTGTAATATAGCTTGAAATCTGGTTTTGAGATCCCACCTACTTTATTCTTCTTTCTCAAAATTGCTGTGGCTATTCGTGGTCTTTTTTTGTTCCAGATGAATCTTTGAAGAATTCTTTCTAGGTCTGTAAAATATGTCATTGGTATTTTAATGGGTAGTGCATTGAATCTATAGATTGCTTTGGGTAGTATGGGCAATTTAATGATGTTGATTCTCCCAATCCATGAGCATGGTATGCTCTTCCATCTGTTAACATCTTCCTCTATTTCTTTTTTCAGTGTCCTGTAGTTTTCTACATATAGGTCTTTTACCTCCTTAGTTAGGTTTATTACTAGGTATCTTAATTTTTTTTTTTTTTTGGTGCGATGGTAAATGGGATTGCTTTTTTAGTCTCTCTTTCTGTAATTTCACTATTAGTGTACAGAAATGCCACAGATTTCTTGGCATTAACTTTGTATCCTGCTACATTGCCAAATTCATTTATTAAGTCAATTAGTTTTGGGATGGAGTTCTTTGGGTTTTTTATGTACAGTATCATGTCATCTGCAAATAAGGGCAGCTTTACTTCTTCTTTTCCAATTTAGATGCCTTTTATTTCTTCTTCTTGTCTAATTGCAATGGCTAATACTTCCAGTACTATGTCAAACAGAAGAGGTGAGAGTGGGCATCTCTGTCTTGTTCCTATTCTTAGGGGAAATGGTTTTAGTTTTTGCCCATTGAGTATGATGTTATTTGTGGGTTTATCATATATGGCTTTTATGATGTTGAGGTATGCTCCTTCTATTCCCACTTTGCTGAGAGTTTTTATCAAGAAAGGGTGTTGGATTTTATCAAATTGATATGACTATGTGATTTTTATCTCTCAATTTGTTTATGTGATGTATCACGTTTATTGATTTGCAGATATTGTACCATCCTTGCATTCCTGGGATGAATCCTACTTGTTCATGGTGTATGATCTTTCTGATGTACTGCTGGATCCGCCTTGCTAGAATTTTGTTGAGGATTTTGCATCTATGGTCATGAGAGATATTGTGTTGTCTTTATCTGGTTTTGGTATTAGAGTGATGCTGGCTTCATAGAAGGTGTTTGGAAGTGTTCCTTCTTCTTGAATATTTTTGAATAGTCTAAGGAAGATAGGTTTTAATTCTTCCTTGAATGTTTGGTAAAACTTTCCTATGTAGCCATCTGGTCCAAGGCTTTTGTTTGCTGGAAGCTTTTTGACAACTGCTTCAATTTCTTCCATAGTTATTGGACTATTGAGATGTTTAGATTCTTCCTGATTGAGTTTTGGAAGGTTATATTTTCCTAGGAATATGTGCATTTCTTGCAGGTTGTCCAATTTGTTGGAATAGAGTTGTTCATAGTATTTTTTAACAATCCCTTGTATTTCGGCAGGGTCTGTTGTTATTTCTCCTCTTTCATTTCTGATTTTGTTTATTTGGGTCTTCTCTCTTTGCTTCTTGGTGAGCCTGGCTAGAGGTCCATCAATCTTGTTTATCCTTTCAAAGAACCAGCTCTTGGTTTTGTTGATCTTTTGAATTGTTTCTTTGGTCTCCATGTTGTTTATCTCCGCTCTGATCTTTACTATTTCCT
>PVJN01020723.1:0-35514 GCA_004026805.1 Lasiurus borealis | reverse complement strand
AGGTTATTGCTCCTAAACATTACCAGCTGGTTTGTAACATTTGGGAATAGGAAAAGAATCAGCTCTAATTCTCTGTCTTCCTTTCCACTCCCTCCCACCCGAACCAAGTAACTAGGAAACTCTGTGCTGAGTTGTTTAGGAAAACTTCAGAACGTGGAGGGGCCATCCTCGGACCAGTTTCTGTCTTTTAGTGCATTTAAGACACGGTACAAGTTGCACATGGTATCTGAACCCCACTGTCAAGAATATTTCTGGTTGTGTTTTATTTAAAGAAGCATCTTTGTGCCCTAGATGATAGGCAAATATTTTTTTAATGTTTTATCTCCATAAAACTGCTGCATGTAGGTCATCTGATGAAGCCATGACCGTGTTGCCTAGCTTGTCTTTAGTATTTCACAGCGGTCACCCATTAGCTGGTCTGGGCTAGAGGAGAGAGAGGGAGGTGAGGGGACATTCATCTTTCTCAGATTTGTAACATTTCCCTCAGATGAGTCAGTGCTAGCTTATCTGTGCACCGAGAACCTCTAGTATTTCAACAGTTACACCAAAAGTTGGATCAGCCGAGACTGGTTTGGCTCAGTGGTTAGAGCGTCGGCTTGCGGACTGAAAGGTCCCAGGTTCGATTCTGGTCGGGGGCATGTACCTTGCTTGCAGGCACATCTCCACAGTGGGGTGTGCAGGAGGTGGCTGATCAATGTCTCTCTCTCATCGATGTTTCTGACTTTCTCTCACTTCTTCTCTATAAAAAATCAATAAAATATATTTTTTTAAACAGTTGGATCAATTCCCCAACATGGTTATTAGCTATTTCATTCCTGGGAGGCATGAAGGACATGGATGTCCCATTTTCCAAATGAGCACACACACTGTATGAATTAAGTAACTTTGCTCTGAGCGCACACCTGGTGCGGGTTGAAGCTGGGATTCAAACCCAGGTCTGCCTAATTCCCTTGTAGGACATTGGTCCTATCCCACAGCCACTGAGACATTCAGTCCACGCCCAAAGGTCCTTGAAATTTAAATCATGCTCTTCTGCCAGATTCAAGCCCTGAGGCACGGACCTCACCCCATTCCCAGCTGGGCTACCAGGGTAAGCAGGGTTATTATTGGCAATACAGCCAGAACACAGTTATTGGACCAGTGAAACGTGATAGTATTTTCATGTATTCATCTTGTAAATCCTATGTAATAAAAGCAGAGTATCCAAATTGCCCCCTGGACTGGGGGTTCCTTCGGGAGTTCCACCAGGGGATGGGGCCGGGCAAGGGAAGGGAGGGAGGCCCTGCGGGCGGTGGCACCAGGCAGCTGGTGGCAGGGAGGATGTGCCCTGCCCGCGAGTGGCACTGGGTCTCTGGTGTAACTACAGTCAACATGATGGCTCTTTAACCTCAGAGGTGTTTCCTAAGCACGGTCATTTCGGACAGGACCAAGGACTGAGGACCTTTGGGTGTGGACCAATGTCTCTGGGCATTTTGGACAGGACCAAGTGTCTGCTAATCACCTCATCCCCATGCCCGTTCCCAAGCACGGTGACGTACTGAACCCCGAATAGTAGAGCGGAGACGTGAGGATTGTCTTCAGGTACGGGAATAGTGGTCATATGGCCCCAGGGTTATATATATGTTCTCTGGCGCTCCAGAGAGGGCCACTGGTTAGAAATGACGGCAAATTTTAACTAAAGGTTAGAGGAGGCGTTTGACAGCACATAAGACTTAGTTATAAATGGAATGAGATGCATTTTGAAATAGTGATTGTCCATCACAAAAGAGTCAGATCAAGGGTTTTGACAGAGACGGAGTGAAATAGTAGAAAGTGCTGGACTCGCAGGTTACAGATATTAATTCTGATTTTTCCTCTGCGCATGTGCTTGAATTCGCTATTCGAGTCTCTGTCTTTCCTCGCCTGATGCATTAAGTGAAGGAGTTGAACTCAGCCACCTTAAGGTCTCTTGCCTTTTAGGTGGTGTGTTGTATGTGCTCATTATGGGTGATATGTTGTATGTGTTTGTCAAATGAATATCATACATGACACATTCCTCCTGTGCCAGTGTCAGTGCCACATCCTTCATCTTCCCAGCCCAACGTAACCCCCCTGCTTTATGTTGTGGAGCGCTTTTTGTGTATCTCTCGTGGAATTGAACACTTTCTACTTTATAGTGAGCTTACTTAATAAGGCTTTTGGGGGCACGGTCAGTATCAAATTCGCTCTTGTATCCCCCAGTGTACTTTACACAGAGTATTCCATAAACATTGGTTGAATAAATCAGTTAGAAAGCATTACCTGATATATGAAAGAATTTCAGGACATCTTTGCAAATGTATTCTCTTTCTTTAAAAAGGCTATTTTGACTCTTAGCAACAGACAGATCCCTGCAAACAGTCTAAACAAAAGTGTATTCTATGTGTTGCTTGAAGTGAAATTAAAACTTGTTTAGACAGGGCGTGACACTGACAGTAGCCACCTCCACTCAGCTTCACCTGGGAGAAATCTGAGCTGCCACCTGGAACTTGTTAGATGCTCACATTTGCCTGCTGCTGCCTTTACGTTCTATCACTCTGGGAATCTGAATAGTCTCTGACTTTCTTTCAGAGTTTCCGGAAAATTTGCCTAAAATTCATTCCTACTCCTCTAATCTGTCTTCCTTTCTCCTTCCTCTCTTGACCCCGCTTTTTTCTACCATTGTCTCTTAACTTTCCTTTCACCCTCTAAAATTCACATGATGCGCTGAGACCAGTTTGGCTCAGTGGATAGAGCATCGGCCTGCGGACTGAAAGGTCCCAGGTTCGATTCCGGTCGGGGACATGTACCTTGCTTGCAGGCACATCTCCAGTGCAGGGCGTGCAGGAGGTGGCTCATGGATGTCTCTCTCTCATCGATGTTTCTGACTTTCTATCCCTCTCCGTTCCTCTTTGTAAAAAATCAATAAAATATATTTTTAAAAAATTATAAAATTCACACGATGCACTGTGTCCTCAGAGTTTATTTATGATGTGATCGACATGGTGAAGTGGAGAACCTCGTCATTCAAGGTGAAAATAAAATAAAATAAAACACCCCAAAGCTTTAGTTGTTTATATAATGTTTCCCCAGCCAGATAGGGCTACATTTTATTCTTCCTTATACTGTTATATATTGTTGAATAAATAAGTGTGTGTGGATATGACTTAGCCACAAAACTTCCTGTGTTTCTCTTATAGTTTTTTTTTTCACACAGGCAGATGCTTCATTCCTGTTTTCTGGTTGAAGCACCTGTAGCTTACAGGGGTTAAACTTGCTGGTCCCAGAAAACAAGCAGGTGGAGGAGCCGGAATTCACATCTCAGGCCTTTGGCTCCCACGTTCTTCACCTGTTTCATTCTGCCTCCAACATGTGCCGCAGCCCCTCACCCGTTCCAATCAGTTCTTATTTCCTCTGACTTCGAGTGTTCCTCTAGGACCCTCTCTGCCTACTCGCCTCTTCTTTCCATGCCAACTCAGGCATCGTTATCTGGTCATATTTCCTTTGAGAAATCTTTGATGGCTCCTCTCTTCCTGTGGGATAAACACTGAACGTTTCGTTGTGTGATTTCTCCACCTCACGATCTGCCGTGTTTCCACTCCTCTTTCACTGTGTCCCCCTAAACTCCAGCCTCATTCCTACCACTTCGCTGGCATCTGCAAGCCCTTGACAGCATCTAGCTTCTTTGCCCTGTGCTTCCTGGGTTATTTTGGAGCACCCTTCATTCCTGTTATATTTCCACCCAACTTAACCCTATCCCTTCCATGAAACCTTGTCCAGTCTCCCTTTGGAATTAACCTCTTTCTCCGTGTGCTGGTTCTGTATGATGCTTGTTTGTAACTATGTATGTTCTTGTGATACTTTGGAGCCTTTTGAGAGTAAGGACTGTGTCTCCAGATGAAATTTTTATTTTTTTTTAGCTTTGGCTATAAAACATACTTCACAACACTTTGGATAGTTGAGAAGAGTCTGGCTTCTAGGACAACAGTAATAATTCTGTGTACAATTCAAGCTGACTGGTTGAATGTGGATTGTCTGCTGGCCTGCTATTAAAGCATTGGATTTAGAAATAAAATTCTACATAAATCAAATGGCCATGCTCACTTTTGCCAAGAGTACCAGGAAAGATTAGATTTATGTTATTCTGCAATATTTTGTATGCTCTGTAGTATATAGTTTGTGTATCTGTGTATGTATATACAGACATGTGCACATATGTATGCATTATAAAAATCACATATGAAAAAGAGGATCTTGAATTTTTAAATCTTATATTTTCCATATGTGAAGTATTTTTAAGTTAATTCTTTTTTATTATACTAGAAGCCCGGTGCACGAAATGTGTGCACCCGGGAAGGAAGATTTCTTTCAGAAAGGCCTGTACCCTCTCCCAGTTCAGGGGCCCTGTGATGGATCGCCCGCAGAGGGAGGACCTGCCCACTGCACTGGCCACGTAGCCTGGGCCTCCCTTTTTGGGGTGATCACGGAGCCCCCTGGCCAGTGGTCTGGGCCACCCTCTGCGGGGCGATTGTGGGGCGAAGGCGGTTCCTCCCCTATCCTCCAACCAATCGCATTGCACCCGCCTTGGCAGCAGCAGTCAGTACTGGGTCACCATGGCACCCGTGACCCAGGAGGGACCTAGAGGTCAGCAGTCCAGCCTACTTGCCAGTCCCCGCCCACCCGAGCCTGTTGCACGCACAGCCTGACATTCAGTCGTCCGTTCGGTCATTTTGGACGTTACGGACCCTGGCTTTTTATATACTAAGACCAGTGAAAATCTAGTTCCAGCATTATTTTCTTTGTATTTACTTTTTTAAAAAGCAAATAATAAAATATGGTGAAATAGTTCATTCACATGGAATAAAAAGTTCATAATCTTTTTAAACTATATTTTATTGATTTTTTACAGAGAGGAAGGCAGAGGGAGAGAGAGTTAGAAACATCAATGAGAGAGAAACTTCAATCAGGTGCCTCCTGCACAACCCCCACTGGGGATGTGCCCGCAACCAAGATACATGCCCTTCACCAGAATCAAACCTGGAACCCTTGAGTCTGAAGGCCAACTCTCTATCTACTAAGTCAAACCCATTAGGGAAAAAGTTGATAATCTTGCATTTTATTCTAATTTGGTGAGGACTGTTCACCTTTGTCTAGCTAACTTCTTTCTGCGCTCTGAGACGCCTAGCCTTACGTGTACCTCCTCTGGGAAGTTCCCCTCCCCCAAGCTGTATCAGCAGCACCTGCAGTTGCTTTTTCCGTTCCCCTCTGGCAGTTATCATGCCCAGCCTAGCACCATACCTAAAACAGAGTAGACAGTCAGTAAAGGTTTTCGGGATGAACAAACAAATGAAAGAACTTAGCAATTAAATGTGTGTGTATATCTGCTTTCATTAAAAGCAAAGTGGCAGGTTCGTACAGATCCACAAGGCTGTTTATGATACATTGTCTAGTGAATTAAAAACAAATTATAGGACAGAAAAGTGCTTCTATTTTTGTAAAATGTTTGTGTGGGAGTGTGTGTTGGGAGAAGGTGTGCAACAAATTAGTTTTCCATGGTGATGAGTTATATGGTTGGAATGGAATGGAAAGTCAGAAGTGGAGTTAAAAAAAAATGTGTGTGTGTGTGTGTGTGTGTGTGTGTGTTATTTAAGTTGAGTTTTAGAGAAAGAGGGAGAAGAAGAGGGAGGGAGAGAAGGGAGAGGCGGGGGCAGGGGAGAGAGACATTGATGTTAGATCAATCTGGTGCCTCCTGCACACCCCCTGATCTGGATGGATCCCACAGCCCAGGCATATGTCCTGAGCCGGCAGCAAACCAGTAACGTTCCCCGCACGGGACAACACCCATCCACCTGAGCCATACTGGCCTGGGCAGAAGTGGACTTTCACTGGTACATTTTTATATTGTTTTTTGTTTTTTTTACTTAATGTGCACTATTTTTGTCATTTCCAAGTGAGCAATTAAAATATTTAATTGCTTCTGTTCAAAGTGCTGATACTTCAGTTTCAAACTATTTTTAAAGACAAAGTTTTGCATTTATCCCCCCCCCTCCAATTTTTATAGAAAAGAAATTATTTTCTTTGTTTCAATGTCTCTTGGTCCTTTTGAAAAATTGTAGGACTTGAAAATTGTACTTGGACTATAGAGTACGTCTTTAAGCCATGATGGCACATGTACTGGGAAACTAAATCTCATGCAGACTCTTAATGTTAAAGGTCAGGTCAGTAGACTCAGCTTTTAAAAGGCAGTAAGGAAAAAAGTATGCCCTAACCAGTTTGGCTTAGTAGATAGAGTGTCAGCCTGCAGACTGAAGGGTCCCAGGTTCGATTCCGGTCAAGGGCATGTACCTTGGTTGCAGGCACAACCCCAGTAGGGGGTATGCAGGAGGCAGCTGATAGATGTTTCTCTCTCATCAATGTTTCTAATTCTCTATCCCTCTCCTTTCCTCTCTGTAAAAAATCAATAAAATATATATTTTCTTAAAAAGGTGGTAAGAAACTGACTAATTTTCACTTAACAGAATCTCCATTTCTCTGGAGCCATCTTACCCCTGTTTTCAAACACATTCCTGGGTCCTCTTAGAGGACTTCATTCCATGCCACTGAGCAGCTGATCTTGATGATGATAAACTATGTCTTCGAAACCCTGGCCCAAAGGAAAGTACCAATTAAAAATACCTAAGATCATTAACCACACCCTTAATTAAATTGGCTATCCCATCCTTACTTCCGGATCTTTTTTATGAACCTGGAACACGGTCTTTCTAAAACAAGGTTTGTTGAGGCTTCAGAGTCTTGGTTATTTTAAGGTTGTTCCTAAAATTTTTTCACATGGTCTCGCTGCCAGACAGATTGTACATCAGTTTTCCGCAGCATTTGGCAGGCCTGTGTGTGTACTGCCTTAAAACAATTGGAATTTATTGATTTTGAAATTTGTGCTTGCTTTCTAAAGTTTTCTTCCCTGACCTAAATTTACTTTGGGGAGAAGAAAAAAAAACATCTCCACAACAGAACACATTGGTTTATTTTTGTGCCAAGTCTTTCAGGGAAATATTTTATATGATTAATATTGTGTGGCTAATCTGCTGTAAAAAATCAATTTTATCCATTTTAACTTATGAGAGCATGACCATCCTGTGTGAACTATTTAAAGAGCCTGTCTGTGACTTGAATAATCCAAATGTAAGTGTTTGTTACTATATGTGTTAAATTAATCATGTCAATTACTATTGAGTCACACTTCTTTTTAAGAATTGAATTCTATTTCATCAGCAGATTCATATTTTTTTCACTCCAGAGCACTACCCCAACCTTGCGTCGGGCAAGCTGAAGTCAGTAGACTCTGGACTTGGCTCAATGAATACAGAGTGCATGTCTATTCCTTTAAAAGCATTTGTCCTAAAAGATTCGTGTTCTGTCTCTTATTAATAGTCAGAAGAGAAATAACATTCTAAGATCAGTATGATGCATTCCATCCAATTCAAACTGTTTAATAAAATTTTGGAGCATTTGTTACTTGGTGAATACATTATTCTGAAAGCTTTCATGTAAACACTTTGGGGAATAATAACTAGGCATTTGTAATGCTGTCCGATGCTCTGTTATCCTTAGTGTTACACCACCTCACCAATAACATAACTTCCACCCTGGGAATAATTGGCTCAACATAGAGGTCTGGCTCTTTGTCCCGTTAAATCTTCTAGAATTGCTGAGAGGTGACTAGCAGTTGTTCTTCTCTCTGTCTGACATCTGTGGAGAGTCAGGCACCAGGCAGTTGGAGGTCGTGCACAGAATCTCTAAGGGGCGAGGGTGCTGTTTGGATATTGGTCATCGAGTCTCTACTGAGCATTGTTGAGTCCTAGCTCCTAGGACCATCTCAAAAGAGGAGGCAGCCACCTAAATGCCAGAAAAGAGTCTTCACGAACCATTAAAGGCATTGCCATCCCTACCCTTTCATTTAGAAATTATTATATATATATAGATATATATATATCTGTATGTGTGTGTGTATATATATTTATATCTGTATGTGTGTGTGTATATATATTTATATATGTATGTGTATTATATATATGTGTGTATATATAAATTTACACATATATATTACATTTCATTTCTATCTTTATATAATTTCTTCACAGGATTCATAAAAGCAGCTGTCTCTTATTTGTCATTCTTATTTTAAATTTAATGAAGAACATTTTTAAAAAGCTGTAAAATTGCTTTGAGAACATTTAGTTTTGACTTTAATTGCTCTTAAGATTCAAACCCTCTGATTTATTTTTATTGAGGGAGCAATAATGTTTTAAGTATGTAACTTGCCTGGCCAGTGTGGGGCAGTGGTTGAGCGTCGAACCACGAACCAAGAGGTCACTGGTTTGATTCCCGGTCAGGGCACATGCCCAGCTTATGGACTCGATCCCCAGTAGGGGGCATGCAGGAGGCAGCCGATCGATCTTTGTCTCTCATCTATGTTTCTATCTCCTTTCCTCTCTCTCTAAAAATCAATTTAAAAAATAACATATTTTTAAAAAGTATATAACTCATCTGTAAGAATCTATACTATTTTATCTTCAGGATTAGCATGTCAAAAATCTGCCTGCAGGATGTGTTCTTGTCAAGCGCTTTGGAAAGTTGAATGGTATAGATGAAGTGTCCTTAGTGTATGTTTACATTCATTTTGAAGTGTTGAGATGGGACCGGCAGAAAAACCTTGACTTTGAATTCCCCATGACCTTTTAAGTAAATCTTTGATGCTAGTTCAAGGGAAGTGTGAGGAATGTGTGGGACTAGCTTCAGTTGAATAAATATTACACTTCAGTGACTTTGACTTTGTTTTAATGTGGAAGGACTGGGTGACAAGCACAGGAGAAACATGACTATCAAAACTTTATTCCATGATTTAAAAAATACCGACAGTTCTTCCAGATGAGGTTCCCTTCCTTCCTCCAGCCGGCAGAGCCTGGAAACGGAGACTCAGTAATGGATGATGCTTGTGCGACATTCACTCCCTACCCTCATGAGTTTCCCTGCCTTTGAAGGAGGGAAACAGGGGAGCTTAAGGGTACAGGGGAGCTGAAGGAAGTTCTTTATGTGTTTTCCACTCATCGTGGGTTCTTTTTGGCATCAGCCAGGGGATCTCCTGATGGCTCTCTCTGCTGCCGCTCTTACCTCCCTGTCCTCTGTCCTCTCTGAGCCGGGCTGCTCGCTTTAGATGCAGCTCGGACCCTGTCTCTCCTACTTAAAACTTACCAGGCCCTTTCCAGCACCGAAGAAAGCCCGAGGTCTCACTGTGGTCCGCTGGCCCATCCGTGTGCTGGCACCAGCCGCCTCTGACCTCGCCTCCCGCCACCTTGCTCACTGAGCTTCAGATCTGCTGTCCTCCTCGTTCCCCTTCAATTGAAATCCAGTTGACCCCTGCCTTGTGGACCGTTTGGCTGGCACTGTCGGGGTGCCCTTCTCACAGACACCCCCTCACTTCATTCAGGCTGCTCTCCAATCACTGCTCCTTCCCGGCTTCGTTTGGTTAGCACCTACCTTCACCCACCAACATGCATGTTTCTGTTGATTGTCTCTTCGCTAGGATGGAGGCAAGGACTTCTCTCTGAGTGTGTCCGCTGCTGCCTCTGTCACAGGTTTTCCAGGAATATGTGCTGGATGAACGCACAGTAGCTCTCCTGGGTGTTTAGGAACTTGCTAAGACTCCAACATTTATAATCTCGAGATGTGTGAGCTGAAAGGGAACGTGATTAAAGAGAAGGGGGGACATTTTTAACATACATTCTAACTTTTTTATCCAGACACTTTTAACATAAATGCTGACTTTTTTATCCAGGCGCATATTCCAGCATTGGCTGATGTATATCAAAATCATGTGAAGTTGATTTTCAAAATATAGAGCTAGTACCCTGATATCTCCCTCCTCCAACCAGGTAATAGCAAAATATGGAGGGAAGAGAGGAGGCCGTAGCTATAATAATTCTATAATAATAAAGGCATAATATGCATCAATAAGTGGCAGGACAAATGGATGTTTCTCTCTTCTCCCTCTTTCCCCCTCCCTCTTTCTAAAATAAAAAACAATTCTTTTTCACTTAGTTTTTGTTATATTCCCTATTTCTCCACTGCGATTTCCTGTTTTTTTCATTCGTTAGGAGTTTATCTTCCCTCACCTGAGTGAGCGTAATTACAGCGGCTTTAAAGGCCCGTCCGTCTCTGTCTGTGGGCCGCGTTTCTGTCTGTGGGCCGTGTTTCTGTCTGTGGGCCGCGTTTCTGTCTGTGGGCCGCGTTGAAGTTGGTTTGTGTTGATTGTGTTTTCCTTTGAGAGGGGATCACATTTTCCTGATTCTTGATCTGTCAAGCCATCTTGGATTACCTCCCAGATATTGTAAATGTTTATCGTGGAGGGGGAGACGTATTTTTGTTTACCCTTCCGGGACTCTAGCAGTTGTTTTTGTATTTTGTCCCCAGTTTAAGGCTGTGAAGAAGTTAGTCTCTTAGGAGCTTACTCCGACATTCTAAAAGCTGAACTCCTGACATGTATGCCTTTTAATCCTTTTGCTCCCTCTCCAGTTTCCTGCTCAACTACATGCCCGCACCATCACACAGAAAGCAGTTCTTTCAACTCTTCACCCCAGTGGATTCCATAGAGCCACTAGGGGTGAACAGTGACTGATGGAGATGAAACGTGTCATCCTCGGAGCTCCAGCCCCTTTTCTGCATTCATTCCCCCCCCTTGCTCTCCTGACACGCTCTCTTCTGTCACCAGAGATGAAAGGAGTTAGATGCATTTAGCAGCCAGTACCATTGCCACCTCATCAAGAGCATAGGACGAGGAAGATGATGACAGAAGCTGGGACATGTAACGGATCAGAGCAGGGTGAGGAGAGCTGTGCCGAGGAGGCGGCACAGATGTGGGCACACGTGCGAGCAGGGAGGGGACGCGTTTAAAGAGAAGGGGGGACGGGGACCTTTGTGCTCGGCCTGGAGCATCTCCGTCACTCCCAGCACAACCCTGGCAAATGCGCTCTGACATTCCCGTTTCACGCGAGAAACTCAGAAACTGGAGGAACTGAGATTGGTTTTTCCCCGTCATCACTTAACATCCAGGCAAAGGGCGAAATGTTCCTGTGCCTTCCGAAGGGCCGTTTCAGTCGGCGAGGGCCCCTGTGGGCACGTTGGGGAGCACTAAGATGGGGAGCACTCAGAGTCTTTCTAGGTTCTGCGGTGAGAACCCCAGACATCCGGCCTGGAACAGCGGGCTGTGGCCCTTCCCTGCTTCAGTCCTTGACTCTGCTCAGAAGCAGCTCTGTCTGCCTTAAGCTGAGGGGAGTTACAGGAGGTCTTCTCTCATTTGCCCATCCCTTCCCCACCCCCAAACCCAGGGCTGCCTGCTGGCTTTCTCTGAGCCCCAAGGAAAAGTCCAATCGCTCTTCAAAGACACAGGGACCGCCTTGTCAGGGGGAGGCAGAGGTCGGAATTCTTGCTTATGAATTTCTCTCACTTCCTCTGACCTCAGTGCCTCTGTGCTCATGCTCCCTCTTGACTTTCTGTTACACTGAGCGATGTTCAGAGAGAGGAAGCATGCACCTCCCAGAAGCCACTGGCTTCTTGCACACCGAGCTCAAGGGTCTGACTTCAGGTCCTTTTTCCGCCGTCATTTTCTCCTCACGTCTCTCTGTATCCTCCGAGTAGACCATTGGTGCTCATGAAGGGCTGATTTTGCCCTACAGGGACCATTTGGTAATGTCGGGGCACATTTTGGGTTCTCACAACTGGGGCACAGCTACCCGTTCCTAGTGAGCAGGAGTCAAGGTTGCTGTTACATCTTCTGCAATGCACAGGACAGACATCCGTCACAAGGGACCTCCAGCCCAAATGTTCTTATCGTTCAGCCTTTTCTCTGTTCCTTCCCCTTCCCTCCCTTCCCTTCCTTCATTAGGTCCGCTCCCCGGGGGTAATGGTTTTGCTAGCGCAGCCATGGCACCTTTATACCCCAGAATGCCTGCTCTCTCAAGCCTGTCCAGCAGGCAGAGCTGGTGGAGAACAGGGATGGGAAGGAGCCGAGAAATCTGTAGAGGGGAGGGTCCAGGACCCCTCAGCCCTCAGTCATGGGCACCGAGGATGCACCTGAGCTGCTAGGGACTGGAGTTAAGACAAGTCTTTTAAAGGATGCATGTGTGCTGATAGGGGAAGTCATCCACAGTGATAAGATATAAAGGTCTTTGGGGAACTGGGAAATGTTGGGGGATGACTGTATAAAAGTCATCTGTCATGATTATTTTTGAAATGAAGTCGGTTTTGAATAATTATCACTTGTCTCAGTATTTATTATTCATGTCATTAAAAATGCCACATTGATGGGGTAGGAGGTAGGAAGTTTTGTTTCATCGCAGCACTAAAATCTGTTCATGCATTTGCCTTTTTTATTTGCCTGTCACGTGGTAGACAGTTCTCAGCTTGGGGGTGGCGGGGCAGGCAACACTGCTTTCACCAGGAATCAATTGTTTTCCCCTTTTCTATTGGAGTGAAAATCCTAGTTACCAGGGACCACACCACCAGGCATTTACCCATGGCCCTTTAAGACACTGATAAAGAGAAAGTAGTTCTATTACAGTAATCTCCTGTCAGCGCCCTTTGCAGTTCAGCTTAGTCCTGGTAATCACCTTGACCTTCTATCACCTCACCAGAATAATCTCAGCTCAGCCCCCCTAATCTCAGCAGGGCCGGGGACTGAGGCGCTCCCAGGTCTCTGCCTGCGGGAAAACCACTGCAGGCTCTCACCTTCCCTGTCGCAGGGTTGACAAGTTATCCGGAAAAAACTGAGGGCAGTATGATGTTCCAGACATGTGGGAGATACAACTTTCTCCCCCAGTGGTTTTAATAAAACTGTTAACTTACATTAAGCACCTGTTGGAGTAGTGGTCGGATTTTGATGCTTTTTCTGCCCCATAGATCTGCCTTTGCCTTGAAATGTAGCTCAGGTACAGGTGGTCCTTATGTCATGCTACTCCATTGACGGTCTTTAGTCATGACCAAACAACTCCATCAGAGCCACTTATATGGTGCTACGTGGGGATGGCACCGACAGGAAGAAATTCCAGAGGGGCAGCGAACATGATTTCAGATTTGACATGGGGGTGTTATTATTCAGTCCGCTGCTTACAAGATTCTTAAAGTTTTAGCCCATGGGGCATGGTGGCAATATTTCGTCTCACTTCTTCAACTTGATGCTGGGTTTTATCACAGCATTGATGTCAGACGATGTTTTAAAAGTCCTCCTTAAAACAGCAGTTCTCGACCTGTGGGTTGCACCCCCTTTGGGGGTCGAACGATCCTTTCACAGGGGTCGCCTAAGACCAGCGGAAAACACCTATTTCCCATGGTCTTAGGAACCAGCAGACCGCTCCTCAGTGTAGCAAAGTGTAGCAATGTAGTTTACTGTTGTCACAGGAAGACTGTTGCCCATGCTACACCACGATTCAAGACAAAATTTCATTTATTTGTAATTAGAAATAAATATTTCACAATATATAATTACATATTATTTTTGTGATTAATCACTATGCTTTAATTATGTTCCATTTGTAACAATGAAAATACATCCTGCATATCAGATATTTACATAGCAGTAGCAAGATTACAGTTATGAAGTAGCAACGAAAATAATTTTATGGTTGGGGGTCACCACAACGTGAGCAACTGTATTAAAGGGTCGCGGCATTAGAAAGGTTGAGAACCACTGTCCTTAAAAGATTTGTCTATTTTTATTTTTAAATATTTTAAATGCGTGATGTTTCTGCTCAGACCTCATTTTTGTTATATTACATAGAGTGTGTTCTTTAACAGTGGTATTTAATCTTATTGTGGATTACTGGTTCTGATAACTTTACTTCTTACTTTCTAAAATATAGCAGGCTTTAGAAGGACAATTCAGTGAAAGAACTAATGTGTCAATTCTAACACTTTTTTGTGTGCTTGAGAAATGAAGGCTTTTCGAGGAGCAAAAAAAGGTGGGCCCTTCTCTCAGTCTTTTCTCCCAGTATTTTCTAATATCACTGGATGTTCTACCTTCCGTGCCTCCTCTTCTGCCCCTGTTTCTGGAGCTTTGACCAAGGACTTTCAGGCACAGAGACCAGAGAGTCGACCAACCTCGGGCCTCTGCCCAACAATAAGATATCAACCATATGTCTGTCACTTGAGCCAATTAAGTAGAGACAGGGTTGAATCATGTCTGAGCGTTGATTCCAATATTGCTGGCAGTACGGGAGAGCAGGCCGTCCATGAAAGTCTGCTCTATACTTCACGCCCTCAGAAGCCAGCTGCTTATGGGTAGAAGGACAGAGACTATATGGGGAAATAGGAATTACCAGCATGGAGAAGCAGGAATTACAGGCGTAGGGGAGCAGGCAAGGGATAACGGTTATAGGTTACAGGCAATGTGTGCTGTGGGGGGTGGGGGTGTCTCTCAAAGGGCGTGTGCCTCCAGCACCAGATTGTTTCGGCCACATAGTTGTTAATCTTCCCCTGATGATAGGCAGTTCTTAGAAAAGGAGGACGGACTGCATTCCCAGGTCAACTCCCCCGTCCCGGGCAGGCAAGTCTCAGTGAGGTCAGAATGTGCTTTGTCTAATCAGAACAGAACCATCATGGTTGACAGCATGATTAATATTTCTTATAACTACACCTAGCCCCCACCATTCTATTTCTGCCCCTAATACTAATATAGTTAGAAAATTGTGCTAATATATTAAGACATTTTGGATATACAGATGGCCTCTGATTTGAGGAAATTTCATCCCAGTAATGTCTTAAGTGATTAATATTAAGTTTTTCTTTAAGTATGCCATAGTGATGATAAACACTGATTGATTAGTAAACAGAATCTTCCTTGGTGTTTTTGAAATGTAAGATGGCTCTTATTAGTAATGTAGTAGAGGCCTGGTGCACTAAATTGGTGCACAGAGGGGTTCCTCAGCCCGGCCTGCACCCTTTCCAATCTGGGACCCCTTGGGGGATGTCCAACTGCCAGTTTAGGTCCTGTAGGATCAGGTCTAAACCAGCAGTCGAACATTCCTCTCGAAACCTGGGATGACTGACTCCTAACCACTCGCTTGCCTGCCTGCCTGATAGCCCCTAACCCCTCTGCCTGCCTGCCTGATCAGCCCTAACCTCTCTGCCTGCCTGCCTGATAGCCCCTAACCCCTCTGCCTGCTGGCCTGATCACCCCTATCTCCCCCCCCCCCCCCTTGCCTGCCTGATCAGCCCTATCCTCTCTGCCTGATTGCCCCTAATGCATCTGCCTGCCTGATCGCCTCTTAACTGCCATCCCCTGTCAGCCTGATTTTGCCCCGACTGCCCTCCCTTGCTGGCATGATTGTCCCTAACTGCCCTCCCCTGCCAGCCTAATCTCACCCCCAACTACCCTCCTCTGCTCGCCTGATCTTGCTCCCAGCTGCCTTTCCCTACAGGCCTGATCTCACCCCCAACTGCTGTCCTCCCCTGCTGGCCTGATCTCCCCTAACTGCCTCTTCCTCGACCACCATCACCATGGCTTTGTCCGGAAGGAAGTTGGACATCTGGAAGATGGCCAGTTGATCCAGTCTCATTAGCATATTACCCTTTTATTAGTGTAGATAGATTATATAAGATAGGATTGCTTAAATAGGGGGGGACCCTTTTTTTAGCAGGAGGAGATGCTCTTGGCAGACAAAAACACATAATCCCTGTATCTGGACCAATAGCCAGCCATATGCACTATACTGCCAAACCAGTCGTTAAAAAATTAATCACTTCCTTACACCAAACAGCTGTTGCTCTTAAAACCCCTCCTCAGCCTCCACTTTAGGTTCTGCCTTCACAGTTCACCCAGACTAGGTTCTGATTGGTTAGTTTCTATGCCAGTCAGCGTCAACAACTCCACCTCGCAGAACACCCAGATTTAGTTCTGATTGGTCAGTTTCTATGCCAATCAGCATCTCCGGGCCTGATCATAGAGGTGGAGCTAATCAGCAGCCGCCCCAGGCTGCAGGTGAGCAGGCTGAACTGCTGATTTTTGGGGGGGAGAGAGACGCTTAGCTGCTGCTGATGATCAGCCTCACCTTTCTCTCTCTCCGAGAGTCAGCAGTTCAGCCTGCTTGCCTGCTGCGCCTGGCATCCGGTCAAGCCTTCAGTCTTTGAATGTTATGACCCTGGCTCTTTATATAGGTAGAGATTATTGATTATTGATGTTTCACAGACTGGGTGATTTTGAATCATCTTTGGTTAATATCTACTATTGATAGCCAGCTCTTTAAAAAAACAAAAATACTGATTTTTCAGAAATCAAGCTTTTCAGTGGCTGGCCCAGACAAAACTCCACCTCAAAATTAAACAGAACCAAGGTGAACTCTAGATCCTGACAAAGCATTTTTAGAGATTTACACGGCTGGAAGCAGCTTTTAGACTATGAGGATATGCTTATTTCTGTCTTTCTTCAACAAGCATTGGGAGGTACTTGTGAAACGCTATGGGCTGAAGGAAAGAGTGGATAAAGAATAAAGTGCAGCTTGAAGGGTCAAATAAGATATAAACTAAGAGGAATTATTTGACTTTGTGACTCACCAAGAGCAGTTGGGGAGCAGGGAGGGGCGCAGAGGCAGTGTGGAGTGAGTATGAAGCGAGTTGCAGTATGATGACCAGGTTAGAGCAGACAGACCGTTTTCCCACACTTCTAACAAGTCTGACTGTCAGGAGAAGAGAATGAAAATGTGACAGTTCGATGGGCAGATGGAAGTGAAGGCAGGGCTATTCCGGTTGGTTGGTTGAAGATAGAAGATGTTTGAAAGTATTTCAATGTGGATGCTAAAGACTAAGGAAGAGAGTGTGGAAGTGTGTAAGAGTTAGGTTTCTGGGCCCACTCTAGGGCAATCTGACCTTGGATGAGAGAGGCATGCATCCCCATTAATAACTGGGTGTGGAAGACGATGCGGCAGGGATGTTTCTAAGCTGCATTGCTTTATATTCAGAAAAAAAAATTGGGAATTTGCCTTTTAATTAAAATCACAAGCTATTTTCTTTTAAACAAAAAGTGATGGCTTACTTTCTAAGTACTTTTGCAATCTTCTTGATTTGCCATTTAAGGTTATTATGCCTCTCAATTATCTCTTAGGGGTTATAAAAAGTAACAAATTTTGAAGGCACTTTACAAAATGAAGGAATTATAAAATGCCAAGTGCTTTGTGTAATCATCTTACCCGCTTAATTTTTGGTCCATTTTGCTCCCAAATCAATGTGGATCTTATGAACCATACCTGTTTTTCCATTTTCGATGGCTTTTTGCTTTCTCATTTTTATTTTCTTCTTGTGTGATGTTTGCCTATCCAGAAATAGTAATTACTTGAATTATTTATTGTAAATAATGCAGAAATAACGTGAAAATAAATTATCTAGAATAAGTAATATTTTCTTTTGATTTATCATGAAAATTCTGATTTTTATTTTCTGTATAACAGAGGATAAAGATTATAGACAGGATAACTTAGTGTACATTCAATCATTTGGGGCAGCTTAGATTTTGAGGAAATTGTTCTACTTAAGGATGTTACTGAATCATTCTAAACCTCACTAATCTTATCTGTAAAGTAAGAATAATACCTATTTATAGAATTATCTGTCTCATTTCACAGAATTATTATGAGGCCCATCTGATACAATGTATTATGAGGCCATCTGATACAAAATAAGCATGCTTGTAAACGTTATTTTATAATATATTATGATTTGAAAAATATCAGACATCAGGTTCAAGGCTATTTCATGGAAAGAAAATGCTTCAAAAAATTAAACTTTAAATAGCTAAGTACTGACTAGATCTTTTCATTTAAGTAATTTCACCCATGCATTATAAACACATTCAGAGGTACCTTTCTTTGAATCATTATAATGGCTTGCTTTTGGGGGTGTCATATTTACACCTACTTTAGCCCAGCACTGCTAGCGGTGATTCCTTCCTTGACTAAAAAAGGTTTTGAAATATACTGTGCTAATTTTTTTTTATTTTTTAAGGAAAGCAGGTATCTGCTCTTAAAAGGCAGAAAACCTGTCATGTCCAGTTGACCACCAGAGGGTGCTGGATAGCCAGTGGCCCAGCCCTCTCCTCGAGGCGGTGATCTCTTGCCCTTCAGAGAGTTGAGAAGCCACTAATTCTATCCGTGGACCTCAGTGGCCTCGTGTTCTCTCAGTTTCAGATACCCCGGGGCTGATAGCGGCCCATCTCCTTCCTTCTGGGGCACCAGTCACCAGCCGGAGGCTGTTCCCCTCTGTAAACCTCAGACTCTGAAGCCAATAACGCTTTTCCCTTCGCCCCTGCGCTTCTCAGAAGTCTGCCATCCCAAGGTCACTTTGTTTAGCTCAGTGTGTTTAGGAGGATTAACTTTACTTCATCCTATTGCTTCCACTTTTGCTTCTGTCCTTCAGGTTTTCTAAATTTCTTACTGTGATTTAAGAATCTTCATAAAATAGTTGCCAATTATTCAATGTTTGGTCACTCTACCAAGTTAAAAACCCACCACTTCTTAAAATTCAGTAAATGGTATTATTTTTAATAGCACTCGCAGCAGAGATGTGGCAGAGGATGGGGAACTGCCCACTGCTGTCAGCCTCACAACACCGCCTCGGGAAATGCCCTCGTGAAAAGCCCGTGTTAAACACAATGTCTGTATTTGTCTTTTCTCCCTTCTTTCCATAGCCTGGCCCAGCACACCTAGTGGTCTGTGAAAGGGAAGGTGGTCTACTTAGTGGGTCTTATCATGGGCATGAGTGAGACGAGGCAGGGGACACACCTGGGAGCAGAAAGCAGGGCTCAGGCCTGGGCCATCAGAAGAGAGCGGGGGTTAGTGGCCGCGGAATGGAGGGATGGGGGGCTTACAGGACCTTGCACTTTGGTTGAAAGAACGACAGCAGAAGAGGTTAATTCCAGTGGGTGGTCCTGACTGAAGGTAGGCTGGTTGTCATGGGAACCCAGAGATGGGCAGTGTGCTTGCACTATGAGTCTGTTGGAAGGTAATTCCTTTGCATGCAATATTTTTCAGAATCACTTTTTCCTTTGCGGTATTACACCTTGACTCTGAATCTAAGAAGGAAAAGGAAATTTCACTCATAAGATTCTTGTTTAAGAATGCTTTGGAAAATTCTAGCATCTACTGGTACTAGAGACTAGCCAAAGGTCGTAAGGTCATTACTCAGGATTGAGAGTTATATGATATTATATGTTCTTACAGCATAATTTTAGGGTAATTACCCAGTGGATAGCTACTCTGAATAGCAGCCTATGCCCGTTACTTGCTAACACCAGCTTGTGAAAAGTTCCTCACCCGCACATTGAATTGAACAGCCACCTCGCTTTTTTGTTAACTTTTCCACAGGAGGTAAACCAACAGTATGTCTTTCATTTAGTCAGTAATTAAAGATGCATTTTTCTTTTTAATCTTATTAAAATGGGGCTTTTTTTTTTAAAGGCCTAGCTGAAATTTCATCCTGAAAAAGAAAATGTAAAGGTTTACTAACAGACTACTTCATATTAATGTACATTATTCAAACCAGAGCTCAAATGCCGGTCCCTGAGTTTCCACCAGTGACCACAGCCTCCTGGCTTCCCCGCAGATTAGCCGCTCTGTCCCGGGTCCCGGGCCCAGCTCTGCCCTGTTCCCTGCCCGCGCTGGCAGCGAGCCCACTCAGCAAGCAGGTGTTGGGCTCAGGGGAAGGTCAGGCCACAAGTCTTAGTGCCCCTGAGAGAGGTGGCAGCTTGGTCCAGCTGAGCACTAAAAATTCCGGGAACATTTGGGAATACACTCACTTGACAGGGTAGGATTACAGAGAAAGATGGCTGATGTCTTGTTCTCGATTAAATCAGTTGACACCAAAACCAATTTTTAAAAATTTAATTTGCAGCCATTCTAGGACTTTAAAAAAAAAAAGTCTTTTGGGAACATTCATTGAGCATAGGCACCTAAGTGTGACATGGAAGATTCCAGCTTCTCCCCAAAGTCTGTAGACAAGAGACTTCCGCAGTTAGAGCTGAGGCCGCAGGCAACGGAGGAGCTGGTGCAGGCCCAGCGTGCTAGGTGAGAAGAGCCCAAGGGCCTCTCCCATCCCTTGGGTCCTGGTGACCCTGAAGAGTGTGAGAACCACCTCTGCCATCCCTGAGGCCCGAACATTGGAGGTCAGGCATTGTAAGGCTGCCAGCGGGCTTCCAGGCCAGAGAGACAGTACCCACCCCGACTCTGCCGCTCTCCAGGAGGGGGGCACCAGGATAGCGCCAGCCACCGTTTCCGAAAACCCGCACCCACACCCCTTCTGTGTACAACCACCAGAGCCAGCCCAGGGAAGTCTCCCCACACTGGCAGGTAGCCCTTTGCACCGGAAGACCCCTCTCTCCTTCCCAGCTCCCCGCACAGAAAGAGAGGGGAGAAGGTGCGGGTACATCACCATCCCTTCCCACTGCAGCTCGCCTGGTGTCTGTGAGGGACGAGGCTGTATTTAATCTGAGGGTGACGTTTCTCATTGGTCTGGACTTCTAATAACCAAACGTGATGAGAAATCCCTGAGATTGGCCCCAGATTCCTTGAGGGATATGTCATGGAAATTTGGCAAAGCCCCGCTGAAAAAGTGTGATTGGAAACAAGTGAAACTATTTTAAGTTCATTAATAGTTGCCCAGAGATTTGACTGCCCACTAAGCTGGTCACAGATTATTTGGAGAACTTATTTTTAATGTTTATGATCTTCCATAACGAACCATATACAGTAAGTCTTCACTTCACTTCGTTGGTAGCGAAGCTACATAACAAGAGTTAAGTTCCTCCAGCATAATTCTTGTCATAAAAAAATCACCAAACTGCTAAATAAAGACCCCAAACACTTCTAATATTAAACATTGAAATGAATGGTGCTAAGAACATTTAAGAAAGATTAATAAGCCCTTGCCCTTTTGGGTCAGTGGATAGAGCGTCAGCCTGTGGACCACAAGGTCCCGGGTTCTATTCCTGTCAAGGGCACGTACCTTGGTTGCAGGCGCCTCCCCAGCCCCAGCCCTGGCGAGGGCTCATGGAGAAGGCAATCAATGAATGTGTTTCTCTGACATCTGTGTTTCTGTCTGTCTTTCCCTCTCTCTTCCCCGCTCCCTAAAAATCAATGGAAAATATCTCGAGTGAGGATTAACCCAAAAAAAGGGAAAGAAAGATTAATAAATGGATTAATAAAAACAAGAGAATTCTTTTCCAACTTGCTTATCACGGACGGCTAGAATCTATGCCTGTAACTCAGGGTGTGAGGGAAACTAACCTGGGACAGAGCCACTCACACACGCACCCAAACCCACTCTCCCTCAGACCGCGAGAGCTGGGCACATGTGCACATCTTTGGAATGGTGTGTGGGGGTGGGGGGTGGGGGGAGGGATGGAATCCTAGGAGAAAGCCCACAGACCTGGGGAGAGCGTGCAGACTTCACACAGACAGACAGTGGCCATGGCCTCCATTTGCTTCTCACCCATATTATAACAACTGACGTTGAATGAAATGTTATTCAGGGACCTGCTGGAGTTAATTTTCAAGAGATGAAGTCTGTAAAGCTAATCCCTGAATTTGTTCATCTCTCACTTATGCCTTATCAGTGTTTTAGATTATTCAAGCAGAGTGTTCATCAGAGTCCCTGAAATAAGACACCAGTCAGAACTAATAGAACTTCCCCATCGCCCCTTAGTTCAGCTGCAAAGATAATTCCTGGTTGGTTTCAGGTCACGCAGATTTTGATGTCCTGGGCCTAGCATTTAGAGCTGTTTATGATGTGGTAGAGCTGTGCGTGAGTTGACCTTTTCCTGATAGTTTTAGCAGGCAAAACCGCTTACTAGAAACAGAAAAGCATAAATGGGGGTTAAGTGCTCAACTGGCATTGAGGAATGCAGCTAAAAGGTCCCCATTTCTTTCCCACGTGGTGGCTCCGAGTCTCCAGGACAAGGTTCCTGTGGTGATGCATCAGCTTACCGCCCATCTGCTGGCCCGGGCCCACGCAAGCCAGTGTGGGGCAGTCAGTCCGCTGGCACAGCCAAGTCTCGCTTGTGTGCCAAGGGCATGTCTTGGTTCTGTCATGGCATCTCTCTTTTTATTGGCACCTAATCCAAAGCCCTCTGCAGAAATGTGTTTATTTGGCTTAAGAGCTGATTAAATAGGAAAAATACTTAATAAACAGAAAGATACTTCTTTCATAAGGCCAGTTATAGCTAAAACATTAATAGCTTGTAAGTAAAATACTTCAGTGGGTACAACCTGGAAGGAAACATGGGATTCTTTTTCTTTGCTTTTGCTTTTTATTTTTTCTTTTATAGGCGAGATTAAGCATATTTAGATTTGATGGAGACCTTGAGAGAAGAGAGGAAAGGATGATGGAATAAAGCATGGGAATAGATATGAAGAAGTAGAATTTCAAGGCAAAGAGAAAAATTATACTTGAGCAGGGAAGTAACAGCTGAGGAGCTGAAACGAGAGAAGGGAGAGTGAAAAGAAAGGGCAGCTTCGCAGGCACCTGGCTGGTGAAAAGGAAGGCCTTTTTGGCACTGGCCTTGGCCAGCCCCGGAAAGAGAGAGCCTCTGAGGTTGTTTCTGTGTACACTGTACTTGAAGACGTGAGCTCTGCCGCACAGTCTGAGAAGACACGTTTGTCCGGATGTATGCAGACACCTGCTTTTGCTCTTGGAGGAGGAGAGGGCTGGTGCCCGAGTAGCTGAGGGAAGGCACATACGTGTTGCATGTCTGTGTGGCTAACCCCAGCCAAAGCCTCGGACACCGAGGCGGGGTCAGCGGCCCTGCTGGTCGGTGCTTCTCCTGTGTCATCACACATCCCTGCTGTAGAATGGATGTCCCTGTGCGGCTCCGCCGCGGTGTGAGTGTTTAAAGCCGTGTTCTCCTGTTTCTAATGTATGAAAAGAGAATGTTAAAACTTTTGTGTGATAATTGGATTTTGAAGCGCTTTTGTGCTTCTTGGAAGACGTAAGAAACAGCTCCCGGGGGGCTCCAGTCCAGACTCACGTGACTGGAATTGAGGCTGTGAGTGCCGGCCCAGACACCTCCAGCTGTGTGGCCAAGACGAGGTCACTCGGTCTCTCTGATGTCCTCACCTATAAAGTGGGGGTGGTAATGTCTGCCCCATAAGGTTTCATGATGCCAGGATCCTGTGAAAAAGCACGGGAGCCAGGACAGTGTGTAACACACTGTAAATGATCCATTGTTGGTACTTTCCCTTTCTCTTCCATTGACGGCTACAAGGATGTTTTTCTCCCTTTTCTGTGGGAATGAAAGTAGAATCTAAATGTCTTAAATTCACTGTAGATGCTCTGAGGTTAAACAACCAAAATAGATGCTTTGTGGCAGTCTCCAGTTATCATCCCAAAATAGTTACAGTAATTCAGTCAGAAGACAGGGCCACTCAGCTCAGAACAGATCTACATGGAATCCTCCACCCAGATAGGGAAAGAGGGTCTATTTCTGGAGGAAGGCTGTGCCAGTAGACAACATTAACACCACTTTTAAAAGCACATTTTATAAGGAATTTATCATGAGGAGCTCAGACTTTATAACTAGAGGCTCGGCGCACGAAATTAGTACACAGAGGGAGGGTTCCCTCAGCCCAGCCTGCACCCTCTCCATTTGGGGAGCTCTTGGAGGATGTCTGACAGGGATCGGACCTAAACCAGTAGTTTGGACATCTGTCTTGCAATTTGGGACTGCTGGCTCCTAACTGCTCACCTGCCTGCCTGCCCAATCACCCCTAACTGCCTCTGCCTGCCTGATAATCCCTAACTGCCCTCCCCTGCTGGCCTGGTTGCCCCCAACTGCCCTCCCCTGCTGGCCTGATCTCACCTTCAAGGGCCCTCTCCTGCCCGCCTAATCTTGCCCTCAACTGCCTTCCCTTGCAGGTCTGATCTCACCCCCAACTGCCCTCCTCTGCTGGCAGATTTGGTTCTGATTGGTTGGTTTCTATGCCAGTCAGCATCAAATGCTCCATCTCCTAGGTAGCCATTGACTCCCCAGAGCACCCAGATTTGGTTCTGATTGGTTGGTGTCTATGCCAGTCAGTGTCAAAAGCTCTGCCTCTGAGGCAGCCATTGGTTCTTCACAGCACCCACATTTGGTTCTAATTGGTCGGTTTCGATACCAGTCAGCATCTCTGGGCCTATCAATGGGGCCTGATCAGAAAGGCGGGCTGATCAGCAGCCCCTGTAGAGGCCTGAAGAGAAATGGAGGCACGGGCTTCTGCCAGACTGGGAGAGAAAGAGAGAGGCAAGTGCTAATCAAAAGCTGCCTCAGAGGCAATGATCATTCCCTGCTTCTCTATTCAGGCCTCTCTTTGGCCCTGATTCGCAGCCCCCTCAGCAGTCAGTGCTGGGGCATCACGCCTGCAGCAACCCAGCACCGACTGCAAGACTGCCTTCCAGTTGGTTGAGCCCCGGTCATTACTGGTCATCACGACCCAGGGGTTTTAATATATTCGGATGTAAGTATCAGAAATGGCCACCATTTTGTAATTACATGCTGTCAGTGTATGTGTCAGGTTCTAATAGCAGGCGTCATGGAAGGTTCGCTGACTTGAGAGCTCCTCGGTGTATTCCTCTCAGTGCAGAAGTGAAATCAGGAAATGCCTTATTTTCTTACTTTACTGCCTACTCCTGCTGCTCAGTCTTTTTGCCAGAAGGCTCCTTACCTGTTTATATACATCTAAACTAATCAGCGGACCTGGATGGAATTTTGCTAGCACTTTGTTGCATTTCCCACTCTCGTTGTTAGTAAAATGAGCGTAGCAGCGTCCATGAGCAGTACTTTGTAAAACCAAACCAGATTCTGTTCAGCACAGTGAAAAGGAGCTAAATCGGAATATTGGGGGAAAAAGAAGTACATCGCTCCAGGCCACATACAACTCGAAACAGTCTGAGGCATGCACTGGTAAATCTTACGAAGTGCTATCAGCAGTTCAGCATCAAAATTGCCATAGAAAATTATTGTTGTTAGCCATTCTGTTGAGACTTTATATTATTGGAATTGCTAGCAGATGGGAAAATAGATGAGTCAGGGTACAGTATTAGCAATCCACATTTTTTAAATCATAGGCCACTAATAAGGTCTTTAGCATCTGTGAGGTTTATTTAAATGGTTGCTAAGAAGACTTTGTTTTCCCAGTAAACATAACAAATCTTGTACGGGGTTTCCTTGATTGACTATTTGACTAACTGTGTTAACATTAACATCTAAAACCATTTGCTGCATCGTGGTGGTGCCTCATTTATTTTGACAGACCGATTTTACAAGGTCTATAAATGTTGTCACATTTATGCATTTAATAACTATTTTTTGAGATTGATTTTTTTAAAACTCACTCATACTTCTGACAAAAGAAAAGTAATATAAAAATTTAAGTGCTTTACCCTGCAGCTCTAAAAATGAAATGATTTGAGAAAGTGGTTCCTTATCATTTGGCTGTGATGATTTAGGTTTTATAATGGGTAGGATACAGAAAGCTCTGGTTGTACTGACATCTCTTCCTGATCAGTAATAAGCAGCCTTTCAATATTCATAAAGTTCAGGAATAATTGTACTTATTAAAAGTTTGAACTGTCAGGATTATCAGTGGTTTGATTTAATCTTATTTCCCATCTTGACTTTTTATGTCATTGAATTAGTTGTGTTGCTTTTTCACGCAAGAGCCAGTGAGTTATTAATGTGCATATCTTTTACTTGGATTTTTAAGGGATATTGAGAAATATAATATTTTAGTTATTGATTTTGTGATTTTACTTTCTGGATGAAGTGTGATAATCCAGGGCTATCATTAACAAAATGAGCTGTTTATTCAAGCTGTCAGTCATGATCCAAAGCCAATTTTCAAGCAAAATATTGACTTCTATTAAAAGTACTTCTAACGCTTTCATTTAACTTATGAACATCTAATTATTATGCTATCTAATTATTAAGTTTAGGGATTTATATAAGGTCTTTCATTTGTTTTAAACAAACTGTTTATGAGAACTAGGAGGTCCTAGTCTACCAGCTGGCCGAAGCTTAAAGGAGATGGCAGTCCTACCTTTTGTTGAGCTTTGCAGTTTATTCCTTTTTAGAAGACTGTTCTCTAAAAAAATATCATGATGTGGGTTTTTTCATTCACTGTCCATTATAGCTCATACTTAAAACCTCTCTGTGCAGGCCTATCTCAGCAGCACATCCGTCCCTTGTGGTGACTTGACACTTGAATCTCTCTGGTGGTGCTAGACTCAGAATGTCAGACTTGGGCCCTAGCTGTGTGCTCAGTAGGTTGTCATCTTCCTGTGCACTGAATAGTTGCCAGTTTGATTCCCTATCAGGTCGCATGCCCAGATTTCCAGCTCCATCCCCGGTAGGGGGCGTGCAGGAGGCAGCTGACTGATGTTTCTCTCTCACATTGATGATTCTCTCCCTCCTCCCTTTCCCTAAAAGTCAATTTTAAAAAATACTTGTTAAAAAAAGAATGTCAAACTTGGTATAATGGAAAAAAGCGTTGATCTCTAGAGGGCAGGTCCCAGCTCTGTATTAACCAGGAACGTAGCTTTGAACAAGCCACCTCTTAACTCCTCACCTAAAATACTGGGAAATAGCGTAGAATGTTCTCTTTTGTAATGATATTCTAAAGGTTTAACTCATAAACCAACTTTCGAGTTTATGCTTCTTTTAAATAAATGCTTTGGGTAATCCCAGATAATCCCAGATCTCAAAATGTATTCCTCTCAGGTCCATCTGATTCAGATTACCTGACATCAGTTTAAACTCTTTGTATGGAGTTGATTTTATTCTCTGCCTTTATAAATATGTATCGACCCCTGATATTTGACATTTCAAATATCTAAGAAAGGCAAAAAATACTTGTGAATAGAAAAAATAATCCCTCAGATAATAAAACAATATTGTTCTAAAACTTATCTTTTTTTTTTTTCATTTAAATTCTCTATTGTTTAAAGTATCATATAAGTCTCCTTTTCTCCCCATTGTCCTCTCCCTGGCCGTCCCCACCCTCCAACACATGCCCTCACCCCCTCACACACACACACACACACACACACACACACACACACCATCTGTGTCCATTGTTTATGCTCATATGCATGCATACAAGTTCTTTGGTTGATCCCTTACCTCCTCACCCCCCGCCTTTCCTCATAGATTGGACAGTCTGTTCAATGCTTTCTAGGTCTCTGGTTCTTTTTTTGTTCATCAGTTTATGTTGTGATTCATTATATTCCACAAATGAGTGAGATAGTGTGATATTTCTCTTTCTCTGACTAGTTTATTTCACTTAACATAATGCTTTCTAGGTCCATCCATGCTGTTGTAAATGGTAAGAGTTTTTTTTTTACAGCAGTGTAGTACTCCATTGTGTAGCTGTACCACAGTTTTTTAATCCACTCAATCTGCTGATGGGCACCTAGGCTGTTTCCAAATCTTAGCTGTGGTGAATTGTGCTGCCATGAACATAGGGGTGCATATATCCTTTCTGATTGGTGTTTCTGATTGTTGGAGTATATTCCTAGAAGTGGGGTTACTGGGTCAAATGGGAGTTCCATTTGTAGTTTTTTGAGGAAACTCCACACTTCTCCACAGTGGCTGCACCAGTCTGCATTCCCATCGGGAGTGCACGAGGGTTCCTTTTTCTCCGCATCCTCACCAGCACTTGTCGTTGGTTGATGATTGAAACTCTTTTTTTCTTTGAATGTTTTTTAAGAAGGTGTGGGTCCAGGTTTTGTCTTTGTGTTCAAGTTCTTCCTGTCACTGCATGTCAGCTCATTTATTAATCAAGTTGTGTGTCCCTAGTGCTTGTAAAGTTTGTTTCACAACATTAGGCCATTGTTCATTGTGCAAGTTCTATTTTATCGTTAAATTTAGTACAAAATTGCATTTTAAAAACCTAGCCTAAAACATAAAATCCTTTTCCAGATGAATTATTCATTTTTGTAAATTTTTCATTTACGGTAAAAACCACAAGGTTTGCATGTTCTAACACTGTCTCTTCGTTGCTTTAGAACTGTGCTAACACAGCTGCGTGTGTCCCATGTATTGTAGAAAGATGGCTCCTGAGTAGCAATAAAAAATGTAAGTCAGTGGCTCCACGCACATCCCAACTTGAAGCAGCGTCCCTTCCTTTTGATAAAAGGGCTTAGGACACCTGATGTTCTCACAATAATACTGATATTTATTCAGGAAGCTCGACTTTTCCTCCTGACATTATCCTTATTATAATTTGAATTAGCATTTTAAAAAGGCGATAGGGGGTTGTGTGATATTATAGGGCTAGTTTATCATTATGAGTCTCCATAAAATTTTATCTGGTCAGTGAGTCCTTTTACTACTAAAGCATCTGAGCAGGGCTGTTTTTCAGGAGATCAGAAAGCTGCTTCCGCCACGTTTCCCGCCCCACACCATTCCCAGGCTGCGGGAGGCTTGCTGGCTCTAGAAGCAGTGGGAAATGTGTGTTATTAGCTTTCACCAGGCGTCAAAACCCAGACCCACCTCAGAGTGAAAAATGCTGCCAGTTAACCTCACTTTTTCTTTTTTTTTCTTTTTAAATCTAGTTCCCACATTTCAGATTTATTTAGAAATCTACTGATATTTCTGTCTTATTAACAACATGAGAAGAACCTCTGACCACAAATGCTCAGGTTTGGGGATTATTTTCTGTTGAATACCATAAACAGACCGTGCGATCAGGGACAAAACCTGTTCCAGGAAATCACTCTCATGCAAGGCTTCACTTTTATCCTAAAGGCTGTCTTTAGCTGGAATTTCTCCCCTGAGCTCCAAACCCCCACATTATAGTCCATAACTGGCATACCCATCTTAAAGCCTTGCTTCTCTCTCACAAGCAATAGGACAAACATCAGTTTCATTACTGTCCTGTCTACCCATCATCCCGCCTGGAAGCAGGCTCATTTTAGCCCTTTCTTCTTTCCGAAGGAACCCTCATGATCGGTCAACAAAAGCCCTGTCAGCTCCTCCTTCAGTCTCTCCAAGGCCTTTCTTCATCTCCCACTTCCGCTCTCACTAGACTGTGGCAGTGACCTTCCTTCCTCGATCTCCCCGGGACAATCTGTTTTCTGCACCCGCCATGGGAGATGTTTTTCTAAAGCACATTCATGTATGATCACATCGACATGTGTGCTCAGCATTACCTAGCATTTCTTTTCTGTCAAAGTTTGCAGCCACACGCCTCAGGCCCTCAGCGATCTGCCCCCTCCCTTCCTGCCTCGTCCTCTGGCCCCGAGGACCCCTCATACATCGCAGCCGCCAGCCGACATCTCCAAGGATGCCAGGCGTTGGTGCCTTCTGCCGTCTCCTTCTGCCTGTCCTGTTTCTCGTCTTCCCCGCTTCCTCCCCCGCCAGCGAACGAGCTGTTCCCGGCCCGTCTTGCCAGCTAGACTGCAAGCTCTCTGTGGGAGGAAGAGCGACTTATTCATCTCTGAAGCGGGGTGCGGGGCCCGGAGAAAATGCCAATCAGTACTTGATAAATGAGTCATCTGCTTTCTCTGCAGACCAGCCACAGACACAGCTATAAATGTGGCTCCTGGGGAAGGTGGATTTCCTGTCACCTCGCCCTTACGCAGCCATGGATTTGAAGTCAGATTATGAAAACAGTATCAACAAACACACTTGCTTTAGCGCTAAAGCCACGCTCTAGCTTTCCTAAACAGGTTCCGGCTTTCACTCAGAATCTGTTCCTTTTGTTTAGTGTAATTAATGCCTTATACGATTATTTAATCAGTTTTCTGGGTCCTCGTAGATTAACAAATTTGAAGTAGAGGGTACAAGCCCAATGATGGCCATGAAAAGGAGCTGAGAGGTCCCCCCCAAATGAAGATAAAAAGCCAAAAAGGAAAGAGAGCTTGATTACCTGGCACAGATGAGTCATCGGAAGTAATAATCATCCCCAAGGAAAGGCTGTCTTAGGTCCTGTGTTCTCTGCCTTAGAAGACAGCATATTCCATTAAATGCTTTATAAAGGTTTTCTGTTCAAAAGTTTTATCACTTGAAGAACTAAGACTTACGTACTTCGTGAATTTACATATGTGGAACACTCCATTCCCTCAAGGTGCCAGATAACGTCTCCCACATCACAGACCTGTTTTTTGCAAAACTTACATATTGAAAATATGTCTGTTAGAAGCAGCAGTTTTTTCTTATAAGTAGCTTCTTTCCCTGAATTCAGTTTATTATTGTAAGATTTTTATAAACTATTGCCAGTTTGCCCCTCTAAAGGTAGTATAAAATATTTACAAGAATATCTTAACGCAAAAAATTAAGTAATGATAATTTTTTGCTTTGTCTGATGTCATTTCTCCTAATCTTTGAGAAACCCATTCCTTTGAGTCATTTATTCTCTTTCTACTTATCTACCCGCCTTCTTGTCTTGATGTTCAGCAATATACTTGAGTAGTTTCTAGTTGTGTGTGTGCAATCTCTAAAGTTTAAATATTTTGTGGAATATCGGTGTTAGAGACATGAGACTAGTGTTTAAAAATCAATAATAAAATAACACATGACTCTCGAATACTAAATTGTATAATGTGGCGGTGCTGTTGTGTAGACATTTAACGATGGGCTGAAAGCAGGATGGGATCTATGTAGACAGCACCCTGCATGTCTCTCTCTCTCAGGGACACGTGGCTGTGTGGTTGTCACCTGTGTGTGCACGTTCCAAGGTTCCTGATGGCTTATTCTTTATCCCCACAGGATGAAGTATAACTACTGACCACAACAGATGTATGGCTAATGCTTGTACCAGAATTAATGGAAGCATGTGATACCATGCATTTTATGTAAACATATATAATAGTATAGCATAATAAGCTCTATTGTTTAGATCAGTGGTTCTCAGCCTCTCTAATGCCTCAACCCTTTAATACAGTTCCTCATGTTGTGGTGATCCCCAACCATACAATTATTTTCGTTGCTACTTCATAGCTGTAATTTTGCTGCTATTATGAATCATAGTGTAAATATCTGTGTTTTCCAATGGTCTTAGGCAATCCTGCTAGCGGTTCTCAACCTGCTGTAGAGCCTAAGACCATCGGAAAACACAGATATTTACATTCTGATTCATAACAGTAGCAAAATTACAGTTATGAAGTAGCAACGAAAATAATTGTACGGTTGGGGTCACCACAACATGAGGACCTGTGTTAAAGGGTCGCGGCCTTAGGCAGGTTGAGAGCCTCAGGTTTAGCTGACAGATGACTAAGGTAACGGCCTCTGACACACACCAGAACTTCGCACACACGGGAGCCGGAGGCCACCTCGTCTTCCCCCTGGAGCTCCTCCTGCACATCGCCACCCCTGCGTTTTGGGGGCTCCTCTTTAGAACATACTTCAGAGTCTGTAGCTGGTTCTCTCCAGCATCTCCAGTGGTGACGAATCTTTTTCACCGCAGAATGGGTTTTGTTTTTGGAGCCCAGAGTCCCTGCGGGCCAGACACAGTGAGTAAAGTGGAGGGTCAGGCAGGAAGGCTGTTTGGCGTTGAAAGTGACATGTGACTGTGAAGTCATGAGAGCGTCTTCTGGCTGGGCTCATACAATAACCAGAGATAGTGATCTCCGTAAAACAAACAAGAATCTGCGAGTTTCATCATCTGAAGGCCACGTCTGGGTTACTCTGTCAGTTTCCTGCCGAGGAGTTGACGCAGGCTCCCTGGAGCGCTGTCCCCGCTGGGCCTGGTCTCAGGGCCCCGCCCGCCCAGGTTCTCTGATCCCCAAGTCCTTCTCATCATGGCAGGGACCCCGCAGCACTGCCCTTGTTCAGGGCCCAGCACAGCCCCTGCTCCCCAAAGAGAACCTTCTCTCCATGGAATTCCTAGCGAGGCTCCTTTCTCTTTGTCGGGAATCTAAGGATCAAACAGTTCTGGCTGCTGTGGCTCAGGGGGTTGGGTGTCCTCCCGGGCACGGAAAGGTCTCGGGTTCCATTCCTGGCCACAGGCCCAGGCTCCATCCCCAGTCGGGGCAGCAGGAGGCAGCCGATCGCTCTTTCGCTCTCATACCAATGTTTCCCCCCCTCCCTTCCTCTTCCTCTAAAAATCAATTTTGAAATATTTTTTAAAAAAGAGAGTTTTCCTAGTGGGTACTCCCCAAGTATGCTTCTAAAAATATAAATTCAATAAAAGTAACAGTTGCTCTCCCCAGGGAAATGCACACGTGAACATGCAGAACTTTGCACATGAGAAGTTGGTTCCTGGACGTGGGTTAAGACCCTTTCACTCTAATTTGTACCACACACAATAGGGTTTAATTTTATAGGATCTTGCATCAGTCCCTAAATGTTTATAGTTGCTAATCTCCCCCTTCCCTTCCAACTATAATTTGTAAGTTTCCTAAGGCAAGGAAATAGTTTGGAACTCATTTGCTTCCCCTGCAGTACCTACCAGGACGTTGAGTATGTAATAGCATTCTGTAAACCATTATGGTTGAACAGATTTTTTTAAACCACCTGCCTGCCACCATTGCTTTCATTCCGTTTCTTAAAAAATAAAATCAAATCTCCAAGTTTTATATTTTTTAAAATGTGAATAAAATAAAAGCACAGGTGTTCAGTTATTTATTTCAGGGCATGCCATAACCCCTGAGATGACACCCCCAAAAGTTGTGCTCAAGATAATCTTTTACTGTTTTGACGTACGAAGTTCAGGATGCCACAGATCCTGATATAGAACACATTTTATCCACAGTACACATGTGACGTAAGACTTCCACTGCGCCACAGAAAACCAGGAACGCATGTGCGAGTTTGTCCCCAGAGGCCATCACGATCAAACTAAACCTTTACAGTCACACTCCATCATTTAGTCCATCAGTTTCAACCAGTGTGTTGCAGGGTTTTTGTGTGTATTTTTTTAAATATATTTTATTGATTTTTTACAGAGAGGAAGGGAGAGAGAGAGTTAGAAACATCGATCAGCTGCCTCCTGTACGCCTGCCACAACCAAGGTACATGCCCTTGACCAGAATCAAACCTGGGACCCTTCAGTCCGCAGGCTGATGCTCTATCCACTGAGCCAAACTGGTTTTGGTAAGGGTTTTTAAAACATGCAATACCTGACTATTTAGACAGGGCCACTGACCTCTTTTCTGTTAGATTGTCAAATTAAAAAAAGACAACAGCTAGCACAAGAGCTTTTCAGTGTGAATGAATCAAAACTATACCTTTTTTTTATTATTGGTTGAGCAAAAAGTATATTTTTTGGTGTGCTGAATGAATTTTAGTAATGTCAGAACTTATATGACACCAGGTTTGGGATATTTCTTTTTATTTTTATTGATTTTAGGAGTTGGGGGAGGGAGAAGAGACAGAGAAACATGGATTTGTTGTTCCACTTAATCATGTTCACTGGTTGATTCTTGTATGTGCCCTGATCGGGGATCAAACTCGCAATCTTGGCATATCAGGGTGACATTCTAACCCTCCGAGCTGTCCAGCCAGGGCAGATTTGGGATATTTTGAATCATAAATTAAAAACCCTATTGTATGAAAATGCTTTGGATAAAATTATCAGTGATTTAATTTTTGAGTTAACTTTCAGACTGCTTAAAATGTAAGCATTCGGTAAAATGCAGGATGGACAGTTCATTTAACCTGTATTCAGCTCGGTCACAATTTTGGATTGTGTCTGCAAGTGTTCATGATTGTCTTTGCACTCCATACTGGCCGGGTGTGAGCCATTAGCGTGCATTTTTTAGAGCATGAGCTGAAAGTCTAGCGATTGGGCGTTGGTGCATTTGTCTCTCTGCCTTTTTTAAAACAGATATATTTACCAGCCTATTTTTCTCATTTGCTCTTTTGAAGAAACAGTGCTTTTTTTTATTATTATTCTGTTGCAACTTCCTTGAGATTCCTGCAAGATGTGGCTCCTTGATTCTTCATGGAAGGAATTCCTGCTGTGATTATTGAACCATATTTCAAAGATAACGTAGAGTCTGCTGAAATAGCTACGCCAAAACTCGTTAGATTTTAATCTATTGTGGACGGTCTTACTTCATTCCTCTCTTCCTTGTTTCCTTCGTCCAGTTAAAAAACCTGAGTTTAGAAGAACTGCAGACGCGGTTGAAAGCCCTGGACCCCATGATGGAGCGGGAAATCGAAGAGCTGCGCCAGAGGTACACGGCGAAACGGCAGCCCATCCTGGATGCCATGGACGCGAAGAAAAGGAGGCAGCAAAACTTCTGATCCAGTGTCTTCTCTGTTTGTTTCTGTAACTATTCTGGAGACCAAGAAACCACTAAGAGTTGAGGGAATAGCATGATTTCTTTTTAATTCCTAAGATCTGTGCTCTACACCGAGGCAGTGGTCCAAAACCGATTAGCACCGACCCCGGTAAAGTTCCAAAAGGCACAATCTACAACTGTACCCGTTCTGTTTGCATTTTCAGACCATGAAGACGTGTAGTCTTCTCTGTATCTGGCAGCTGCACACCAGCACTAAAACTGTTATAACATGAAGGCTGGGTTCAGAGACCTTGCAAATCCAAAGCTGTTGTTGAATTATACAGCACTGAAGGGCTTTATGTTACAGCATTCTTTATTCTTACCTAGTAGCCTATTTATTATACCCCTTTAGGAAAACTTATTTATTTATGCCATTTCACTTCGTTTTGTTTTGTTTTTTAAAGACACGATCAGGATATCTTTGGTGAAGGTAGGAAAGTATTAATAGATAATAATATTCAACCAAATTATACTCTAAGCAGGGAGCTATGGGGTACATTCCTTGATTTCCAGGATAGTTTTCCAATAGAAGCAAAGCAATAATAGCGACAGTACCTAAATGGGCCAGGCGTTTTTTATACTAAAGCAATAATTCCATTTTTACCTCCTGAAATTTTTAACTTTTTAATTCTTAATATTTGGTACAAATAGAACTATATATATTTAGGTCAGACAGAGCTATAATGTTTAAAAACCAAAGAAATCAATGGAATCCTTGCACAGAAAAAGTGTGATAAATATTTTAAAAGAAATCCTTAAGACAAATGTCATTTCTTAATATTGTTTTATGTGTCATGTGTAGGTCTGATAGCTGAACTGTGTCAAACTGTAATAAGCTCATCAAATTTATTTCTGTGAAAATACACTCAGTTGTCCCAGGACCCTTTTGTTGATTTCATTTATTTCCTGGAAATTGGTAAACATCATGTGCCTGATGATAACAAAATAGGAAAAACATTTGCACTGAACTGTGCAAGCCTTGGGGAGTGAATAAAGAAGAAAAACCATGAGAAAGAAACTCATTCTAAGCTGAATGAACATTTTCGTGATTGCACTGGGACCAGTCATTTCCAAAGCTACATCTGGCCATCTTGACAGTCTTTTGTGTGTGTGTTTTTAATTACTATGTGTAAGTCATGAAGACAAAATAAATTTTACTGTGACACCCAGCACATTTCATCTCTGTATGTTTTTTTCTTTCTTGTTTTTGTGTGTGTGTGTTTTTTT